>JASDQU010754917.1:20506-36702 GCA_032191745.1 Picea mariana
GTCTCAATTCCAGCCTTCTTTTGACCAAACAATGTGGTCATGTTTCTCGTGATTTTCAAAACCTCGGAGTTCGTGACTTTGCAACTTCTCCTCCCAAATCCTCAACTCTTCACCTTCCGAGAACCGAACTTCCGATGTGCTTAAACACTTGTCACAACTTGCCACTTGCAAGTTCATGAGTCAAAAATACCAACTCTTGCTTCCAAATCTCATGATACCCAAAATGATGATACGAGCATGCTCCTTCTCTTGTCAGCGCCCTCCGTGCGTGAACACTGGCTAGGCATAACTCTAGAACTTTTCACTTCTCGCCTCTTCGTGAGTTTTGATGTCAAACTCCTGGCTCTTGTCTCGCGAATCCCTGAAACATGAGAGGTCAATGGGGTATTGAATTCTTTCAATAGATGACATGCATCCACCCTTCTCTTCCACGTGCCCACCTTGGACTTCGTAATTTTGCGAATCCAAACATCGAAGCTTTGGTCCTTCCACCCACGAATTCCCAAAATGAACTTTTAGGGGTAGATCCAATGGTCCACGTTGATCTTTATCAATGGCTCTAGCTTCCTTTGGGCTTGTGCTTTAGAATAGTGGCCACCGTAATATCCTTGCTCCTCTACCAGATCTGACGGCTGGTAGGACTTCACGTATTTTCCATGGAGAATTATGATCGTCTAATTCTCCCTTCAAGAACTTCTACACTCTTAAACAAAATGTTTTACCACAGAACTTAACCACCTGCAACACAAACTTGCGATGCCTCCTTTCAATGTTTCAAGGCACCAACCTCCAGCACTTTTCTTCGACAACTGCGAAGACTCTATCCCTCCTGAGCTTTCTCCAACTCCGAGTCTTAAAGAAGACTCCCGCACGCACTCCTTGCAACAAATCATTCAATTACTTCAAAGAATTGAAGTCCTTCGACTCTGTGCACTCCCTGCAGCAGTGGTCCCTCAACAATTTCTCAGGTTTGCAAACTCTGAGACTTTACTCGGCCTGCGCACTCCTTGCATAGCTCCTGTGCTCAACTTTCACTTCTGTGAGAATGAGAACAACATTAACCCTCCTGAGATTTCAGAGATAAAAATCTGAACTCTTTGTCAACACACTCCTTGCGGACAATTCAACTGCACTCCTTGCAGGAACTCTTGTTCATATAGAGAAACAATTGAAACTCATTCCTTACTCTCTCTTAGACTTCAAACACAAAGCATAAAATCATATACACAGCATATAAAGAGAATATATAACAGAAAGTAAACATCCATGAGCATAATATTCAACATGCATACACAGAGAACAAATACGACACCATGAATTTGAATCGAAGCTCTTTCTATTAATTCAAATCACTGTACATGGGTGTTTTCAACTACATCTCTCTGCTCTCTTCTCTATGCTCTATTCTCTATTGACATAATGATATTTCCACTATACAATGAGGGTGTCTATATCCCGTTTCCCTCTTGCGCTCTAAAACTGTCTAATCTAAGCATTAAATTCTATCTACCTACATTCATTACACATAAAGGCTCCTATCTACTATGGATGAGAGCGGATCTCTCAAGGTCCTTTTACAATAATACAAACATGCCTCCACTTAATGACTTCATTAATATTTCAAAACATTTTCAAAAAATGTTCTCGGTTCTTTTCCAGCTGTCTCTTATCTCCGCGCTGGCTCGTTGTTGGCTATGCTTGCATGCCCTTGCGATGCTCCTGCATCAGATTTTCTAGACTAACTAGAGAAGTTCACTGGATCGGCATAACAGTAAGTAACTTACCCACCTTTGATGGTATAAATCCTTTAGAAACCTTATTGTTAGACTTTGAAGAGAGTGTACCAATGCAACAAAGAGTATTGGCAATGGATGAGGCCCTGAGAGAAACCCCCACAAGATGTTGGGGGGCACATAAAAGTAATATTACAAATTGGGTATAGTGTCATACCTTGATGACAGTGTTGTTCTCAGCACAAGTATAAGATTGTGAATTTCAATACACAAGTCGAATCTGCCCAAAGGACCATGTGAGAAGCTATGAGGAAGCTTGGAGAAACATTCCTCAAGAAAAATGGGTACACAAATTCATCAACACACTAGACACGACACCGATCAGCTGGAACCTTCAAGCAAAGTTGTGCCTCATCACTACAGATTGGAAAGGTATGACTCATAATTTTGTAACCACCTTCTTATTTGAAAGTCAATATCCTTCAGTAGATCAAGAGCTACAGATTGTCAGACATAAATTATTTGAAGGGCATTAAAGGGCCTATGGGATGTATGAGGATCCCTTTGAATCTAGATGCTAGACCAGTCAAATAGAGACCTTACAGATTGAAGCCTAACTATAAGAAGAAAGTGAATATTGAGCTCGAAAGAATGCTGGAAGTAGGGATCATAGAACCTATCGAAGAGTCAAAGTGGATTATCCCTATGGTGGTAAAAGATAATAAGACATGAGATATTAGGATCTGCGTAGATCTCAGAAAGATGAATGATGCATGTTTGCATGATCCCTTCCCTACACCATTCACTGATGAAGTGTTATATAATGTGTGAGGCCAGGAACTATATTCTTTTACAAATGGATTTTTAGGATACCATCAGATCCGAATTGCCAAGGAAGATCACCATAAGACCAAATTTGCACCAGAATGGGGGTCCTATCAGTATATAGCGATGCCATTTGGATTAAAGAATGCCCCACCCATCTTTTCCAGGGTGGTGGTTGAAGCATTCGAGTTTTTGCATAAATTTCTAGAAGCATACTTTGATGATTGGACTATTTTTAGTTTATTAAAGAATCATATTGAATGTCTAAGGCTAATGTTGGACAAATGCAGGTAGTGTCAAATTGCTTTGAATCTGAAGAAGTGCATCTTCTTCTCACCATTTGGAGAGTTGTTAGGTCATATTGTATGCAAGAAGGGATTGTTGGTTGATCCATCTAAAATTGCCATTATAGTTGATCTTCCACCTCCTACTTCAGTCAAACAGCTACGCACTACGCTGGGACACACATGATATTATAGGAAGTTCATTAAAGGATATGTTCAGATCACAACACCTATGGAGAAATTGTTGAAGAAATATTGTTAGTTTAGTCGGATAGAAGAATGCCAACAGAGATTCGACACACTAAAACAAAAAATGGTTAATGCGCCTATACTGGTTTTTCCAATTGGAGTAAGGAGTTTCATGTGCATGTTGATGCATCTTCTATTTCCTTAGAAGCAGTGTTAGGACAACCTAGTGAAGGAGAGATTGATCATCCATTATCTTTTGCTAGCAGGAAGCTATCAATTACAGAGGCCAACTACACCACCACTGAGCGAGAAGGGTTAGCCATGGTGTATGCACTGCATAAATTATGCCACTACTTGTTGGGAGGGCACCTTGAAATGTTTACTGATCACTCCGCACTGAAATACCTAGTCAATGAGCTAGTGTTGTGGGGAAGAATATTCATATGGCTTCTGCTATTTCAATAATATGACTTTGAGATCATATTCAAGCCAAGAAGAATGAACAAAGGTCCTGATCACTTGTCAAGGTTGGAACATGGAGAAGAGCCCACTAGTTTGGAGGACACACTGTTGGATGCATAGCTACTAACCATTAGAAATATTGATGACCACTTTGCAGAAATAGTCCAATTCCTGTCAATAGGAATGGCACCTAGTGAATATACAATTCCCTAAAAGAAACAACTAGTACTGCACACTGCAAACTTTTCACTTATAGCTAGACAACTATACAAAATGGGACCTAATGAGATATTGAGAATATGTGTTATGGAGGTAGAGCGATCATTGATCCTCGCAGAAGCTCATGAAGGCATCAGAGGAGGACATTACACAGGGAAAGAAACTGCGTAGAAGGTTATGAGAGCTGGCCTTTGGTAACCTACCTTACACAGAGATGCTAAGGATTATTTCAGAGCCTGCGATGTATGCCAAAGAGTTGGAAAACCTTCCTGAAGGGATGAAATGCCATTAGCACCACAACTGACCCTACAAGCATTTGAGAAATGGGCCATTGATTTTGTGGGACCTATAAACCCACCAAGGAAGCACACAGGAGAAAGGTACATCATCATTGCGACATAATATTTGACCAGATGGGCTGAAGCAAGAGGATTTAAGGACTGTAGTGCACCTACAGTTGCACGATTCATATTTGATGACATCATATTGGATGGCATTGGCACTATTCAAGAGAAGCTTGCACAATTGGTCGAATTGGAAGAAGACAAAATTTTTGCAGGATTCCATCAGTAAGTACAGAAGGAAAGAGAGAAGGCCTACCATGATAGGCACATCCAGAAGAAGGCATTTAAACAAGGTGATTTGGTACTGGTATACGACAGTAAGTTCATGAAGCATCCTGGGAAGTTCAGAATGCATTGGCTCGGGCCATATGAGGTCGCTCATGTTATAGAAAGAGGAGATGTGTAGTTGAAGACCTTGAAGGGAGAATGGAAGGAAGGATTAGTGAATGGGAGCCAGCTAAAGTTGTATTATGACAACCAGCTGCCTTGCAGATCTAAGTAAAAGCATAAGGAAAAGGGTCTAGGTACCAGGTGTAGTTGAAACTGGGTACTAGACATAGAAAAGATAGTCTACACAAGGAAGGAGAGGAGGCATAAAGAATAAAGAAAAGGCTTCTCTTCTCAGTCCGAAGTCGAAGAAAAAGAGTAAGATCATATTTGAATTGCCTCGAGACTAGTCACAGGTGAGTTTTGGGGGCCTATTGGCCCTTGTTTAGAGAAGGAATCGAAGATCAAGGAAGAAAAGGCAAAATGTGAAATGCACAAAAAACACAATGACTATTACTGAGTCAAAGTGAGAAAAAGAGAATAAACGATGGAGCAGAGCCTGAGAAAGAAATCCGTTGAATGAGGAGATCGAGGATGACAAGTCAACAAGGAAGAAGGATCATGGACAAATCAACAAGCAGAAAAAGCCACTGATAGATGCTTTGGAGCACCGTGCGAGAAGGAAGGAAGGATAGGTTGGCGAAGCTCTGAAAACGCTGGTCAAGTTGACCTAGGGTTTTAGACACCTAGGGTTTTGGTATCTAGGGTTTTGACACCTAGGCTTCAGCCTAAGGATGTCGGTGAGCTATTGTAATGTATAAATAAAGGTCAAGAGGACCTGGTTTGGGTTGTTGTTGTTATTGTCACTAGTATTCATCTAGTCGTATTGTTGATAAGAGTAATTATCATCTTACAAGAGGGAGAGTTGAGTAAAGAGCCTTATGGTATTGTAAGATCTTCAGCTGGGTGAAAAGATCAAGTCCTGGAGCTGGGTGCGCAGGAAGGGGAGAGATAGAGAGAAGAGAGAAGATCTGTTGGTTAAGAGCGTAGATCATAACTATATGCTTTCATCTTAATACATCATAAAGAACAGTTCTATGGACGTATCCCTAAGAGAGAGGGTGAACCACATATATATGTATTGTGTGTGTGATTGATGTTATTTTATTTTCCTTGATATACTGTTATTGCATTGCTGTGTTGGATCTGAAAGATGTATGGAGTAGATCTAAGCTGATAAGTGATATAGGCATGTTGTATTGCTCTAGTATTGGATCCACTTGATATTTCCCTTGGTTGTAGACACTTTTGTCCTGCAACCCACCATAGCTGCTTTGCAGGTGTAGCCGAAAGGGCCAAGTAGTTAGGGCTTGTTGGTGCGCTCTTGGAGCTAAACCTTGGGTCTTCCCTTGTGCCAACATTGTTAAAATAATTTATATCATGGTATAATTAATTCTTGGTTTTGGAATATAGAAACCTATATTGGATCACCTGGATTTGCAACCTTAAATTGTTCTCCTTGCATACTTCTAGCTTTCCACCGATAGGATAAGTGGGGATTTGTCACTAGGATGCTTGATCCCTTAGATTTTATTTTGTAGTACATTCTTTCAATTAGTTACAACTTTCATTGCGATTAAATTTCAAGTTTCATTGTTCATTTTATTTCTTATTTTAGACTACGAGTCCCTAGACATTCAAAAAAATTTAGAACACATTGATATAAGTCATAAACCTTATCTATTGATGAGGTGTCATCATGATATATTTTTAAGTTTTCAATGATATCTAGATATAGAAGTGGTTCAATCCATGTACTATAAATTCATATAATGAGATCAATATAATGTGCAAAAGAATGGCATAAAACCCTTTCTATCGATTCTTTTCTTATCTTGCTTGTGATATATTTGTTAACATGGTACCAAATCCTCTTTATTCTCAAGGGGCATGATCGAACCTCTATGGTAGTTGTTTATAGGGAATTGGTTTAACACCATGGTAGTGATACATGGTAATTGTTACATAAAGAACACTAGAAGAGTTTGCTAAATTATGTAGTCGTCTTTCCTGCAACAAACTAGTTGAGTCGGATTTAAGAGTGGAATGAAATAATTAATAGAATGGATACAATAAACATAGAGATATGAAGAAAAACATAGATATCTAGTGAACAATATCTTCTATTGAATAAATGAAATAGGATGAAACTGTAAAACTGCATAAATGAAACACTTGCTCGAATGGTGGTAGCTATCTATGAGAAGAGATGTGGCTGCTACGTGCATCCGTCTAAGGAGAATGATTACAATGAGGCTCCAGAGGCCTTTTTGATATCTCATGAATTAAAAAACCCTAGACATCCAAAAACCTAACCCTAGTAAGTGGAATTCCAAATTTCATGTGGGCCCCTATGGGCAAGTTGGTACCTCAACTTCTCGGGGTCATAACATTTGCATACGACCTTTGTTTTAGGTGCGTGATAGCCCATTGGAAAGGTATTTTAGAGAAATACAAATTACACTGTCAAACTCTAACTCTGTATAGAGTTTGAATATGGAGAGCCAAAAAACACTATTTAGGGATCCAAAATGGCTCTGGAAGTACAACAAGATGCGATGACATGAAAACATACAAAATAAGCCAGTTGGATTAGGTGAGAGGCCACCAGTATCCACCTGGAATATGTGTAGGGATTCAAACAACCCCAAAAGTGTAGAACCCACAATTACAAATAAGTACAAAAGAATGTGTTGAACCAAAAAAAGATAAGAGGAGCCACAATTGGAATAGGTGGGTGGCCACCAATATCCACCTTGATCAATCCTTCCCCCTTAGGAAGAAACGGTCTCCATTGCATTGAGTTCCACCATCAGGTGAGGGAACTTATGTTTTATTTGGCCCCGAGTGAGCCACTGTCCTTGGTGTAGGAACTTCCCTTCCTTGACAACCCGATAAAGTTGGATCCTCTACTGGCGAGTGCCCTTGACATGTGTGTCCACTGTTTGATCAATGGATGTTTGTTCGATGCAGTCAGGGTTTAGCTATGTTGGTGTCAACTATTTTGTGATCTATGAGGTGTCCAATAATGGTGGAAAATATGGTTGAAGGAGGTCCACATTGAACACTAGGTGCAGGCCAAGGAAGGGTGGAGTGTTGAGCTCAAAAGCATTGCTACCCATAGCCTTGTTGATAGTGTAAGTCCAATAGAGAAGTGAGTGGAGCTTATGATGGGGCCCTGTGAGAAACTCCTTCTGCAAGTAACTAGACTTTGTCTCCAACTTGAAACTGGTGTGGTAACCTATGTTGATCATGGCATTGCTTGTACTTAGCATTGGATTTCTGCAAAATCTCTTGGACCTGTTGATGGATGTGATGAATCCACTCAATGAATCTAGTGGATTTTTCAGTCTCAGACTGAACATGGGAAGAGTATGTTTGTGTGGTGGCAAGAGTTAGTGCAACATCAATGGAACCCAAGGGTTGAAATCCCATCCCCACCTGAAATGGGCTATGGCTGGTGGAGCTATGGAGAGCAATGTTGTAACTATGATGAACATAGGGGAGACTCTCATGCCATGTACATGGATTCCTAGAGTTGTACATGTGTAGGATGTGCACAATCATCCAATTGATGACCTCTATTTGGGCATCTGTTTGGGGGTGGAAACAAGTGGATTTAGTGAGCTTGGTGTCCAACAGTGACCAGAGACTTGACCAAAATGTGTTGAGGAACCTATTGTCTCGGTCGGTGATGATGGTCTATGGTATCCCAAAATGGACCCACACTCGTTCAAACAAGAGCTTGGAAGTATCTTCCATTGTTATATTATTCTTCCAGTGTGTGAGGATGGCCATCTTTGAATACCGATCGATGACCATATATATGCAATCATTGCCTTGCTTGCTGGATGGAAGGCCAGACATGTAATTCATTGATATGGATTCCAAAGGCTTCTCGGTAGTAGTAAAAGGGGTGTATAAGCCTTACTTCTTGATGGATGGCTTGGAAATGACACAGGAAGTGAAATATATGATATAATTGCTGACATCATGTCAAAGTTTTGGCCAATTAAAATGTTTCTAAAGAAAGACCACAGTTTTCTCCATGCCAAAATGTCCTTCCATCTGACTGTAGTGATATTTCCAAATCAGCTTTGTACACTCGCTTGTAGGAACACAGAGATGGTCGAGATGACATAATAGTTCATCCTGAATGTGAAAATTGATGGCAATCGCGCATGTACCCAAGATTTGGTAGGTGGTGGTGAAGTATGGATCTTGCTAATAAAGTTGGGGCCACTCATATGCCTCTTTTCCACAGGAATGGAGCACAGTGGTGAGTGTAGCCACGGGAGGTCGACTGAGGCAGTAAGAGACATGATTTGAGATCCCTGTATTATACTTGATGTTGAGATGGAATTGTTGCAAGTAGGTGGATCACTTCTGATGGTGTTCATTCTTTAATTTCCCCTGTGTCTATATGAACTCCAGAGGCTTGTGATCAGTGTGAATGATCATATCCTTTCCTAGAATGTAATGTTTCCATTGACGACAGGCTTTTACAATGGAATACATTTCCTTGTCATAGGTGGGGTATTTACGGACATTATTTGAGAGTGTGTCACAATGGTATTCCATTAGATGACCATGTTGAGTGAGAACTGCACCTACAACATAGTCATATGCATCGGTATCAATATAAAACTATTGTTCCAGATTGGGAAAGGAGAGTACTAGATCTGATAACAAGAGATGCTTCAGATCATTGAATGCTCGTTGTTTTTTCTTCCCCCATACGAAATTTTCCATATCACCACCATTGGTCACGTGGATGAGGGCCCATGCGATATGGGAGAATCCCAACATGAACCGTCGATAGAATTTGGCCAGTCCTAAGAAGCTCCGAAGCTTGGTTAGTGTGGTTGGGGCTGGCCAGTCACGGATGACTTGGATCTTAGCTGTATCAACATGTACCCCATTCTCATCAACAATGTAGCCCAAGTATTGGACCTTGTTCATTCCAAAAGATCATTTTTCCAAGTTGGCATATAGCTTGTGTTGTCATAGAGTGATCAAAACCTATTGAATATGTCACATGTGCTCCTCCCAAGTTCTTCTGAAGATGAGGATGTCATCCAAATATACCACCACAAAAGAGTTGGTTAAGGGTCTCAATAAATCATCCATCAACCTCATGAAAGTGGCTAGTGCATTGGTTAAGCCAAAGGGCATTACCAGCCATTCGAAGAGACCTTCTTTAGATTTGAAGGTTTTCATCCATACATTAGTTGGTTTGATGGGAACCTAGTGGTAGCCAGAATTTAGGTCAATATTGTTGAAGAAATTTTCCCCCTTGATTTGGTTAAGAAGGTCATCAATCCTGGAAATTGGGTACCAGTTCCTGACTATGATTTTTTTTAAGGATTTGTAATCAATGCAGAGTCACCAAGTCCCATCCTTCTTCTACACCAATACAATCGGGCTTCCTCAAGGGGAGAAGTTGGGTATGATGTGCCCCTTTTGAAGAATCTCTTGGATCTAACATCTAATTTCTCCATTTTCCATCAACGAGCAACGATAGACTAGTCCATTATGTAGAGGTGCACCAGGGGTTAGATCAATTGGATGCTTGACTTGGCAGTGCATTGGTACCCCGATGGGTGAGGAGAAGATGTCTTTGTATTCTTCCACGATCCCGTCCACTTTATTTTTCTGCAAAGAGAGGCTCTGTGTAGAGGCCACGATGTGGTGACAACCTTTTGTTTATTGTGAGAACAGATCACAAAGAAGACCAACTTATTGATATGTGAAATGAACTTACTACATTTATTAGCAGAGATTAAAGAAATAGTGGTAGTTGGCACTACCTCTAGTATCCTGTACAATTGTCTACCCAAAGTAATAATAACACTATGAGGTCTACACTCATACATATCAGGATGCTTCCACAAATATGGTTGTCCTAAAATAACATCACAAACTTGAAGGGGAGAAATATCACACAATACCTCATCTTTGAAAGGATTGATGTCGTAGGGAATACGCCACTATTGACTGACATGAAGATCTATTCCTTGGCAAAGCCGGGCAATGGTGTAGGGATGCGGGTGTAGTGTCATTGGCAGGTCCAATAGCTTGATGAACTCTACTGAAATCGGGTTCTTCTGAGTGTCGCTATCGACAATGAAATGAAGTGGATCCCCCTTTACCCACATATGTGAGTGAAAGAGGCATTCCCCATGCTTTGTTCTTCTAGTTCACTTTGTCAGACTTTGGTGGTAGCGAAATTGGCATTGGGTTCAACATCAATAATCTACTTCCCTCCTTCAGGATTTGATTCAGAATCAGAATCAGTCTTTGACTCCGAAGCCTTCAGCTCTGCCATGAGTGACTATTTGGAGCGACATTCTTCATTGTTGTTCGAAGATATTTTATGGTACTCACACCATTTTCTTGTGTCCTTCTTCATCTTCTCATTTCCTTTTATGTGTTGCATCTTGGACTGGTTTTCCTAGGAGTGGCCATCTTTTCTCTGTCCCTTGATTTGTGGGTTTGGGCCGCCTTTGCCTTTCTTTAGCTGTGAGGAGTTTTCAAATCCGAACTCTCTCGTCTTCTTCTTAAATTTTTTATCAATCTTGCCAGTGTATGTATAATCCATACCCAATGAGGTGATGTCCAGAAAATCCATTTTTTTTAATGTATCTATGCAAACAATCGTGGTATTTGAGCACTAGATGTCTCTCAGAGTCTTTGATACCCAATTTGGTGCATAGGGTATGGAAAATATTGGTGAAATGTTGTACTGTCTAGTCCTTTTATTAACGCAGGGTGGTCCATCTAGTGTATTGGTCCTCATATATTCCAATAGGGTAGTATTGTTCTTTAATGGAATCCTAGAAGGAATCCCATGTAGGGGAAACCACAAATATTGCGGATTCCTCTATGGCCCTTTTCTCAGAGTAAGTGTCCCACTAGTCCTTAACATGGGGGATGGTCTTGAGGAGTGCAAAAGTAATCTTTTCACTATTGAAAATGTAACATCCATGACCCTCAACCTCTTATGGGTAACACTACCTAATCAATTGTATCTTTGTTTTTATGCTATGATACCAATTTGTAACGTCCTCAACCCTCAACCTATGTCGGATAACACTACCTAATCAACTGTATCTTTTCTTTTCTTTTTCAATACCAGGTTGTAGCGTCCCCAACCACCCACAGGTTGGGCTCTAATATACCTATATATATATATATATATATATATATATATATATATAATGCAATTTTAACCAGACATAAACACTTTTTACATACACATATTCTTGTGGAAGCGATAATAACACATACCAATATTTAATAGATGATTTACGTTCTTCTATCACACAACATAATGCATAAATAACAGTAAAAGCATACATGCAGTAATCACAAAAATAACAACATATATAAATACATAACATGTAACCAAAATTGAAAATGGTACTTATATTTTAATTGAAGTACACCAACTGCATGCAGACCTTCCACGAACCTCCTAGCCTTAGACCACGCTACTCATCACTCTCAGCAGAGGGTCAACCTCGAGATGGGACTAAACTCCATTGAGCAATGGATTCCTAGGTTAGGCAGGGTCAACATGAAGTTGCACAGTACAACAGGAAGGATTTCCTCCAAGGAGTCACTTACGCCCACAGCTCACAGAATCCCATTCCCCACATGCCTATTCCACCCCAGGAGTGTACACCTTCACTATCACACAGTCCATCAACTGCTCCACCTCCCTTTCCATGGCTTCAACAATAGGCTGGATCAGGTATTCTCATATCTTTGTAGCTGCTACTGGAATTCCTCTAGGAGATCTCACTTCTTCAACATATTCTCTCACCTGGAGAGAGTTTCACACAGGCCTGACAACCTTCTTCTTCACTCTCTCTCCTCAACACATGGGAATGGTGATGGTAGCAACATAAACTAGATGTGAGGAATGATACTGATAGGAAAATACATAGGTAACCCCCCAGGGTATATGTACAATGAGGGTATTAATTTGGGCTTGTTGCAGAGGTTTGGGGTGTTTTAGGAATTCCACAATGGAGTTCCACGGTTAATGTGTGCTTGTTGGGTGCTCTGGTCAATCGAGGTAACGGATGGAGAGAATCGTCTGAATCATGAACCTTGAGAGAGACAAAATGGTGAGTGAAAACCCCCACAATGGTTGTAATTCCCACATAAATATGCATTCCTCCTGTTTGACACTTGGATCTCTAGGAGCTTGTTCCTTTCAACTTGGATTTTGTTCCCCTCCCCAAAGGAACTTAGGATAACTAGGTTTATTTCCCAACTTTAGTATTTTTTAGGAAACACCTTATAATATTCCCTTGGGTTAAGACCTAAATATTATCCCCTCTTTCCTAAACTCAAAACCCCATCCCTTTCCCTACCCAGTGAATTTTAGTCCCCCATAACATTTTCTTCATGGTCGTTCTACACATACTGATGTTGTTATATTAGAAATATGAATATTTACATGTACAAAACAAGCTTCTAGCCTTTTAACATCTAGGCTCTCCGGCCTAATAAACACATAAGCCTATCATCTTATAATAACTTGGATCACTAGCCTACAAAACATGTTACATTCATAATTACAATTGGGGCTTGACCTTGGGATATTACAATCCCTTCCCCTTGTTTTTCCATTGTCCTCAGTGCAACTCATTTACACAACATCAACAAGATTTTCAAAATCTTCAAAAAGATGCGGGTATTTTTCCTGCATAGCGTCTTTGTGATCCCATGTTGCTTCCTCACAAGTGTACCAAGTCCACTAGACTTTTACAAGCCCTATGGATCTATTCCAGATATTCTTGATGTTTTGGTCCAGTATGCGCACCAGATGCACCTGAAAAGTACTTTCTTGCTCCACCTGAATCACATTCCAATCAATAGCATGATTAGCATCAGGTATATATTTCTTAGAAAATGAGACATGAAATACATTATGTATAGACATAGATGCAAGAAATGAAAGCATATAAGATACTGGACCAATCCTCTCTAGGATTTCAAATGGCCCACAATATTTGGCTACCAATTTGGAATAGTTTCCCTGCTTCAGGGAACTTCCATTTTCTTTCACCTTCAAGAAAACATGACCCCCCACTTTAAATTCCATAGGAGTTATGTTCTTGTCTTCTATTTTCTATCTTGTCAGCATATATTTTTTTCCTATCTTGGGAAGCCTTCAAATTCTTTTTAATCTTCAGAATTTTCTCTTCCATTTTCTCGAGTTTTGGCCCAACCACTACTTTATCAACTGGGTTGTCCTAGCTTACTGGGTTGTTTCACTTTCTTCCATAAAGTGATTCAAATGAGCTCATCTTCAGTGATGCTTGATACCCATTGTTGTAGGAAAATTCTACCAAGTGTAGATAATATTCCCATTTAGATAGTTTGTCCATCACATACATCCTTATCATATCCTCTATCACTTGGTTCAACCTTTATGTTTGTCCATCAGACTCAGGATGATAAGTTGTGATTGTTACACATTATTTTGGTCACCCCAATGATCCATTGACAAACATGTGTTCATGTTCCCAAAAATAATATTTTTCCATGAAGAAAGTGATTGGATTTCTCCTCTCAAAAACCCTACTAAGAAAGGTCATCGCAAGATGAAAAATGAATAGGGTGCGACGATGCCTGATCGTCGCTCCCTGCTCTAGAATTGGACTATGACGTCTTTGTAGGCTTCACTATAGCTAGGGTGTGACGATGTCAAAAGACAAGGAAAATTCAAGCTTCACGAAAGTTCTAGAAGGGGATCTTCTAAAATATGAGGTGGCGTCCAAATGTTTTGGATATTACTCGCTTCTATGATTTGGTGGCATCATCCTAATCTCTTCAAACCATCTCTATTTAACCTATATAAAGACATATCTCTCATGGAAAAGGTTAAGAGAGGTTAAGGTGGAATAGGCTAAGATTGTATGGAGAGTTATGCATTAGATCATGCTTGAGAACTTCATCTCAGTTCATCAAGTTCTTGTAGATCTTATTCATTCAATATTGGAGAAAGTGTGTATGTTGGAGCAAAGGTTCATTGAAAGGGGACCTTGCGACATCAAGGATTTGTTTGTAATATCCACTTTCATTTTAATATGATATATTGATATTTGTTTTTCCCACAAAACTTGTCTTGTTTTATTGTATGATTCCTTGATCACATGCATAAGTTCTTGTTGAGTATATTGGATTGATTTCACTTTGGTTGGCTTGTGTTCCCTTGCAGATTCAATATCACAAGAAAACCAGAGTGGATATAGGATGACAATGGCAAGAGGAAGTGACATTTAAATGGTATGTTGTCTATATCTTGTTAACTAGTAAACTCAATAGTTAGAACTTAGGGAAAGCATCATATTCTGTTTTGTTTTTTTCTAGATCGAAGTGGATTTAGGGAGATCTATTTATGTCTGCATTTACCGAATAATCCCATAAAAAAATTGGCGACCATACTGGGGATACAAATTCCATTTTATTTTTTCTTCCCATTTGATTTTAGCTTTCTTTCTTCTGATTAAATTCACTTTCTGAGTCTATGGGTGATCCATCTGGGCTCCCTGGGTCTAGAAGTTCAATTAGTTTTTTTATCTTTCTCCCATTTTTTCTTCATTTACAGAGATCGTTGCACTGCACTATATTGGATTCCTACAATGACCCTCATATGTCACATCCTTCTTAACCATTTTAGTGCAACAACGTTGCACTATGCTCTGCTAGTATCCCGCGATGACCTTTTCTCATCGCACTCTGTCCCATACCCAGCTTGCGACGACTCCTGTAGAATTTGTTGGAGTGATTCAAGTTGTATTTTATCACCCAAATTATCCTTAGTTTCTTGAGGTGAACTTATTATGCTAGTGTTTTATTGATTCATGAGTTTAAGTCTTGCTCTTGATTGGTTTTCAGTGATTGAAACTCTTTCTTTTCATTTTGCAAGTTTTTTGCTTTTGATATTTGTCACAAGGATATAATGTCTTGATCTTTGATCCAAGTGCTTGTTTGACAAAGGGTATTTGGTTTGTTTCAAGTTTTTGATTGATTTTACTTTCCAGATTGTTTTCTGATTAAGAAACACTTTTGCTTGCATATGACAAAATGTTTTCTTATCTATTTCATTTTTGTCTATATTACGAGTTTGATTTGGGAATTGTGTTGAGAATGTCTTGATTTTCTTGGATTACATTTTCCTTTCGTCATCACATCCCTGATTTTGTTTTGAAAAGGAAGAACTAAATTCACTTATTATTTTTAGTATTATTTCATAAAAAAAAATTACTTTCGAAATATTTGTTAAAGAGAAGAATTGGAAAATTCTGCAGTTCATGATTATTTGGAATTGTATTCATTTGAAATTAAGAAATTGCAATTCGTAGATTTTTGTACTTCAAAAAATACCTTCTCCCTAATGTAATTAGAGTTCATTGAATTGAAGAATTTAACATTCATCTCTTTTTTCACTTTATTGGGTCAAGGTCATAACATCACCAGTTTCATTTTCATCTCCCTTTTGAGTAAACAACAGCCTCTAAAACACAGCGTAAATTTAAAATTTATTAGAAAATTTTGTTTTCTAGGGATTCATTTCACCAACATTAGCTAGGATAGTGATTTGGATTAGGTTGTAAGTAACACTCTCCAAAGCATAAAAACACACAATAGTATCTTGTGATAGGGAGAGTTCAAATCCAATTGCTACATTTTTTTCCTAGGAAGCCCTTCTCACACAAGGGTCAAACTTGAGGTCGCATGAAGACTGGCAGAGTTACTCACCCTTCTTTGTTGTTCTTGGTGTTGAGATTTCA
>JASDQU010754918.1:0-11620 GCA_032191745.1 Picea mariana
AAGAATTCCTTGCCATGGATCTCAGGGTGGACACATGTCGGAAGATCCGAGAGGAGTCGGGGTTCGGCATTTCGGGAATCCCGGGGACAAAGAAATTATTACATCAAGAATCACGATCCTGCAATGTCCAAAAAGGTGATGAGGAGATAGTGACGTGGGAGAGTCAACCCTCACGTGCAACGGGAATTGGTGTTTTGTGATTCTTGGAAATCATAGCAGTGGGAATTGTGAAATTATGAAACACGATTTCCCTACGGGAACAAAGAGTGAGACATGGGGAAGTCGGCGTGGAGGAAAGGTGGTGTACCATATCGGAGTTCGGGAAAAGGTAAGTCTCGAAAACTTCGGTATTAGGATTCGCGATCCCGCGAAGTCTGAAGTCCCAATGAGGAGGTCGTTCATCGGTGTTTGAGTCATCGAGATATCGGGGATCGTGGTGACAAGTTGTTTGTGCATTTTGGAATCACGAACCGTGAAACCCCAATGAGGAGTATGACTGCGGTCACATAAGGATCGATTGTGTGGACAAAAGGCTTAGCCTAGGAGGCTAAGGCAGCAGGGAAGTATATCAGGGTTCAGGGTTTGGTAAAGCGAAGTGTTTGAGCATTGTGAGTGCCGAAATCCTGATAGGAGAAACTCCGATAGGGACGTGAAAGGTCAGCGTTGAATTACATCGGGGTTCGGGGTTTTGAGAATCCGAAAACACTCGACTACAGGACTCGCGAAACTGTGAAGTCCGATTTCCCGATCGATTAAGGGAGATCTTTCGGAGAACTGCTGTGGGTGTAGAAAATTCCCGATAGGGAATTTGAAGAGCTTTTGAGTTCTTCGGACCAAGGAAGGAGGAGGTCCTGTGAGTGAACGTGCCTGAGGTCGTGCCTGCGTCACTATCCAAGCTCTCAATTAATCCATTATTTCCATTATAGATTTAGTGACAATAAAATGTTATAATATGTTATCCACCCCATCCCTACCTATTCTAATGTTTGTCCAATTTGGAACTAACTCAATTGGGTTAGGTTCCCATAATTGATGATTTTCCATTTTTTCTAGCAAGAAACTAGCGATTTGTTGCCTGAATCGAGCTCAACTTCACCTTGTCTTAAAACAAAGTTAAATTCCCAAATGATTACCAAAAAATTATTTTTGATTGCATATAAGTCAAAGAATTGCTCCCAAAAAGCTTGTCTTTAAAGATAAGGCCCATACATATCCAACACAAAACGTTACTACCCTAACTCCAAAAGGAACAATTATGTCCAAACCCCATAAGCAATATGTTCGAGCTATAAACTCTAAGGAATTTATTCTGGGTGGTAACAACTCCTTTTGATATACATGTTGCATTTGAAGAAACAAAGGACAACCCTTTTACAAAGGAAGATAACAAAGCCTTTGTCTTCCCCATCTCTCAAGATTCCTTGTAACAACAAAATATATGATTTATGGGTGCTAACTAACCTATCTAAAGATTTTTTTTATGGAGAGATTCAAAACTCTTGATGTTGAAAGAGATAATCAACATTTTTGGGCTTATGATGAACTTGTTCATACTCTAAGGGCCTGACTATAATTTTTTGTTTTCCTTTTTATCTGTCTCGTTACATTTTCTTGTGCATGAATAAAAAGGAAACACTTTGTTTATGTAAGGATAAAAGGGTATGGCTACATACAAAATCCTATTACATGTATGTTGATCCAAAATGATCAATCATAATTTTATGTACATGATTACACTGATAGGGCTTCTTCCTAGAAAGATAGAGGGGTATTATTAGATCCAAAATATTTTTCTTTTCCATGTATGTAGATCCAAATTGATGAAACATAATCCTAGGGATTTTAATATGATTGGAAAATTCATCATCTAAAATCTTGGAAATCATGTGAAGTCGGTCTCCATATTCACTAGCAAATATGTAATTGGTGATTTAGGGTTGGGCAAGTTTGTCAACCAAATTGAAATAAATATAGTGGGGCTAAGGAACTCATATTAATTTAATTTAATTTAAATAAATATTTGTGGGGGCTTTTATATATGGTTTTAAGACTTTATAGAATAATTTGATCAATTAAAATAATTTCAATCAAGTAATAATCTATTAAAGGTGAACCTACAGTTTTTTTTCTGGGAGACACACCCATAAGGGGTCCCACTCAAAGGGACTGGTCCCACTCAAAAGGGCGTCTATCTTTGCAGCCTTATCACAACGAATCATATTTCATCCACGGATCGTATTTCATCAAGTATTTGAATGTACCTGAACAGAGATCATCTCACCAAACCACGTCCACTCAACTAATTGTTTGATAAAAAAACGGTCATAAGGTCCTTTATAGGAGCCCAATAATTTGGCAAACCAAATCCTCTACTATATGTCCAAATTAATCTATTTTTTGATGTTCCAACACACATATCGATGCATGGGATCCTCCCTTATATGGTCACAACCCTTTGTCTCCAATTTGAGCTATAAGAGGTTATCGAGATAAATATATAGGAGAAATTGATCCTTCGCATCTACTCAGTTTTTTTTTCCCTCGGATGTAGCCGCTTTTGCTGCAGATAGAGTAGCTTTTGTAAGAGTCGTTTCCACTTCTCCACTTCCTACATTGGTCTTGCTGTCGGAGAGGTGATACCGAGCCGGAACTTTGGGAAGGAGATTAGGAAGGCGAAACGCCCGGCAGTAAAACTGGAGCACTCACAGACCGCGGGCGCACCTATGCTTAACGCCAATATGGGTATTAACAATGGCAGTAACGAGGAGAAAAGAGAGGCGGTGGAGATTATAGGAGTGAAGACTACTTCGAGGAGGACCCGTGGTCGCCCCTGTGGAGCCTGTAAGTTATTGAGAAGGAAGTGTACTACAGACTGTATATTTGCGCCTTATTTCAGTTCCAACGAGGGAGCAGCCAGTTTTGCAGCGGTGCATAGGTTCTTCGGTGCCAGTAAAGTCTCCAAGCTGTTGTTGGATATTCCTCCGAACAGACGCCAAGAGGCTGTCTCCACCATATGTTGTGAGGCTCAGGCGAGGCTCTCGGATCCTGTTAACGGTTGCGTTGCGGACGTATTTGCAATGGAGCAACAGCTGCAGCAAGAGGTGAGTTGCACTTGGTCACCGGGGAATTTGTTTTTACTTTGGGTTTCTGTTGGGTTATGGCAATCGATCACCGTTTCATTTTCATGATTAAGTATTCGAAATTCTGTGTTCTATGATAGTAGAGGTGAGTTGCACTTGGTCACCGCGGAGTTTGTTTTTACTTTGGGTTTCTGTTGGGTTATGGCAATCGATCACCGTTTCATTTGCATGATTTAGTATTCGAAATTCTGTATTCTATGAAAGTAGAGGACTATGTTCGTCCGCTAATAAACCCCGATGCTCCTGTTAAAAAACACGTTCTTTAGTAGTTTGTCGATGAGGCTGCCGGAATAATATGGGTTTATTAATACATTTAACGGTTCCTTATCTGGTGTGACCGGTTCAATTTTGATTTAATAAACGGTCCTCATGTCCGTTCTGCCGAGCATGGTTCAGGTAAGAGCTTTGTTTAGAACCGGAGAAAATATGGATACCTAACGTTCTCCCACCAAAACCGCCAAAGTGGGAAATATACCTGGATTCCAGAGAAAAACAAAGCGAGGATAGCGATAAAATAAAACAAAGTCAAATATGTCCCAAAGTAAACCCTAACAAAACCAGAAAACCCTAGAATATACAGAGGGGTTCCAGTCTGAAATAACCGGTTAAAGATTGCAAACCTAAGATACAGTTGGTGTATTCTTACATTTCCTTTGCTGAGGATGAGAGCTAACAACCAGAATGGTTAAAGATTGCAAACCTAACATACATTTTGTGTATTCTCACCTTTCCTATGCTGAGGAGAGAGCTAACAACAAGAATGGTTAAAGATTGCAAACCTAACATACAGTTTGTGTATTCTTACCTTTCCTTTGCTGAGGAGAGGGCTAACAACCAGAATGCAATTTTGAGCTAACAACCAGAACGTAATTGTGAAAATATTGAAAAGGTAGCATCAAAATGAAAGTAGCAGAAACTCATAAAATAGTTCATTTTTTTTTGCAAGAGAAGAAATGCAAGCATGCTATAAGGTTACATGTCTTTTAAACATATTGCCAACCACAGTTCACTCTCAGCTAATTCACATTTGTCCTATGACTCTTCATAACTTTTCATTTTCAATTGATGGTAAATCAATATTGTCTACAACACACTTACTCAAGTGAACCATTATGAGTGCACATTATGAGTGCACATTAGAGTCGTATCTTCAACACTCGTGTACACCAAAACATCTACAAACATAACATTTTCCAGCCTGGGCAGAATTCAAGCACATCTCTCCTTCCAACACCTCAATTCAAGCAATCTCTCCTTCCAACACGTCACTTGGTGGCATACACCTCAATTCAAGCAATCTCTCCTTCCAACACGTCACTTGGTGGCATGTTGAGGAAATTATATTTCCATCTAACAAACTCTTTTTTGGATGTGCTTTGATGATTCTCTCTTCTTCCAATTCAGTGGACTTGTAAGTACTTAATTTTTCAGACTGGACTTAATTGTGCAGCACACACCACTTTAAGATGTTCGGTGCAAGAAAAGCACAATGTTCTGTGTTAAGAATTCCTTTATCAAAACACCAGCAACTTTACAAAATGACAGTATTACTAAAAATAATCACATACATTTAATGCATAGAAATACAATGCACAACAATTTTGTGTTTTGCAAAATGACAATATTATTAAAAATAATTACATTTACTATATTACTAGCAATAATCACATATAGATAGAAATTCAATCCAAAACAATTATGTGATTCCTTACAAATCAACCTAACTTTGATAATGTGTAAAAATATTAAGAAAAAAGAAAAAATAAATTAACAAAAAACTTAAAAAGTAATTTATTTTTATAAATAAAAAAATTTGTTCCAAAATAGTCAATGCTTATAATGTAATTGAGGAATATGGCTATCTATCTCAATGTGAGACCTACGGTAGAAAAATTTCATTTCTTCATATGGCTTCTGAAACAAAGAAAATCATATTGTATATCTACTACATGGAATATGTGAATGTATGATATGGATAATTGAGATGCCCCCCTTTGGGGGTGCCCATCCATCAAACCATGTGAATAATTTTTATAACCTAGAAGGCCATGTAGGAAATGATGGGTCAATGCTAAACTCTATAAGAATGGTCAACATAACTGATCACTTTTCATAGATGTGTTTGGAGATCATCATTGGAAGGACTCTTTGTAGTTGGCTACATAGTCATGAGATCCATAAAAATGAAGAAGTATTACCATCTAATCCCATTGTATGGTGAGCTTGTGAAGACAATGTAGTCCTCAAAATTTGACTCTAGGGAATAGGTCCAACAAACACTATACAACTAGAAATATGGCGATCTATCTCAATGCATAGCTAATAAGGTGAAACTATGATCTATATAGGGGGGACTCTCAAATCATAAGGTACCTAGAGTATAGTAATAAAATTTGTTGTAACAATCTCTCATTTCCACTCGGGAATGGTTAATGGTTGTAGCAATCTAACTAAATGTCTATGCTCAACCTTTACCTTCTAACATTCGATGCATCTAGCAATATAATTAGCTACATATTTCTTCATTCCTAGCCAAAATTATTGACCTCTTACAAGTGCAATATTTTTCTAGTATCTTAGGTGTCTAGCATATGGAACATTCTATATTTCTTTCATCACTAAATTTCTCAACTCTTGAGAAAATTTGGAACATAAACTTTATCCCTGTACAAAATAATCCCATCTTCTTTTAGTTTGTAATATTTAAGTTTTTGTTGTAAATTAGTTTATCGTACACATTTTTTTAACTTGTAAATAATGTTGATCTTTTAAATCAAACATGTACATACTTATGAATGTAGCATGCATCTTTGCACTCTCCTACTAAGTGGAGATCACCCAATTTATTTTCGTTTCATTTAATATGATTTATATCAAAATCATACTCATTGAGGAATTACATCGATCTAATTTGTCAAAAATTCAATGTTTTTTTTTTCAAAAGAATACTTCAGACCACTATGGTTTGTCCTTAACTCAAAAAAAATTCCCATGAGATAATGCGTGCACATATTTAAGGCATGCACTATGGTTGTCAATTATAATTCATGTGTAACATAATTCCTCTCATTCCCTTTCAACTTACTTGATTCATAACATACCACACACCCATTTTTGTAAGGACTCCACCGAGCCCTTCCTTGCATGCATCAGTGCACACGATGAAATCTTCCTCGAATCTTCAAGATTGGTGCACTTTCAAATATTGAAAACTTTTTTTCACATTTGGAAGTCCATTTGAACTTCACACCCTTCTTTTGCAAATAAGTGAATGAGTGTGCAATATTTGAAAAGCCTTCAATAAACCTCCTGTAATAACCTATAAGTCCCATGAATGATCCGACCTCTATAACATTCCTTGGTGTTGGTCATCCTCTAATGGATTCTATCTTCTCTAGATTCATTTTTATGCTCCCCTCTGAGATAATGTGGCCTAAGTAGTGTATTTTCCTCTAAAAAATGCACTTTGTCAACTTGGCATACAATTGGAGCTCTCTCAATACTTATAGCACAAATTTCAAGTGATTCTCATGCTCTTCCTCTATCTTGGAGTAGATGAGTATGTCATTCAAGAAAACAATAATATTTTTTTCCAAATAATATTTGAACACTCCATTTATTAAGCACATAAAGGTGGTTGGTGCATTGGTCAACCCAAATGGCACCACTACAAACTCATAATGGCCATACCTTGTTCTAAATATTTCATGTTGATTTCTTCTAGTTTGATTTTTACTTGATGGTAACGTCACCTTATGTCTATCTTCGAGAATATGCTTGCACCTTTCAGCTAATTAAAGAGATCATGAATCCTTGGAGAAGGATATTTTATTTATTTATGGTAATGTGAATTGGTCAAGCCAAATGGCACCATTACAAACTCATAATGGTCATACCTTGTTATAAATATGTCATGTTGATGTCTTCTTCTTTGATTTTCACTCGATCGTAGCCCGACCTTACGTCTATCTTGGAGAATATCCTTGCACCTTTCAGCTAATTAAAGAGATTATCAATCCTTGGAAAATGATATTTGTTATTTATGGTAACCTTATTTAATGACTTGAAACCAATGCACAACTTTAAGGTTCCATCATTATTCTTCACAAAGAGCACAGGGGAACCCTAAGGAGAGACACTTCGACATATATACACCTTCAACAATTCTTCAAGATGCATCTACAATTCCTTTATCTCTAGTGTGCTCATTCTATAGGGATTCTTGGACATTGGGGCAACTCCACACACCAAATCAATGGAGAAGTCACTATCTCTCTTTGGTGGAAACCTCGGTATCTCCCCAAATGCATTTTCATATTTTTTCAAGACTAGATGGTATTTGGTATTTGGAACTTTATCTTTGGTTTCCTCTTCCATACGGGATGCATAAATTTGGTACCCTTTCCTAAAACTCTTTTTCATATGCATGGATGCAATTTATTTGATGGATATAGGTCTTGGAATCCCTTGAAATTTCATTTTTTGTCCTTCCTTCATTGATCCTTCTCTTGGATCGAAAGGCTAGCTAAACCAACCAAGATTTCCCATGCTTGCTTCTTTTCAAATGAAACCTCTCAAAAAATATTAGGATATATGTTGCTATGTTTATCTCTAGAATCAATTGAAATAATTGTGGGTTGGTTATTGATATTACCTTCCACCTCAATAATGTGAGATTGATATGGCCCATACTTCTTCTGATTTGTTGGACTACATCTAAAGTATTGGGAAGAAAACTTCAACTTTGATAAATAATATTTCTCTTATTCCTTAATATGGGTGCACATGTACTCCCTTCCTAACGAGTATTAGGATAAATAAATACTAGTTGGTATTGGGAATACTCTTGACAATTTTGTTAAAATCATTGAGGTCACTAATAAAGGGAGGTACATATCCTATTCCATAATATGAATCTACATGAATGTATCATTTCCCATCCATTATTCAATCCTCATCAACTATTAGGTACCGAGTGGGTTCAAACTTTGGAATACAAATTTATATTCTTCCACTATCATCTTCATCATGAACATGAACATATTTTTATGGAATTCCCTTTTCCCAAACCCCCAAGATATAAAAATCATAGGTTGCACCAAATCCGGCAAAAACCCTGATATCTAGAAACAATTTTGAAATTCTTAGTAAAAGAGTAGATCCTGAATCAACCCATACGAATTCGATTTGACAACAAAAATCCTCAAGGATCTCACATTCCCATGCATTTTCTAAGGGAGGACAAGATTCAAAATCCAAGCATGGATCCCTATCTCTCTAAATATCAGGTTCTTGAAGCCATGGAAGAAAATATAGAAGATGGTTTTGACACACTGCTAGAAGATATACATCTGGAAGGAATTTATCTACAAAAAATCATGGAAGACTGCCAAAGGAGGTACATACACTCAATCTCATCCAAACAAAAAATAAATTGCATCGAGTTCTAGATAAAAGAAAAAATCCCATAGATCTAGACAACCCGTGAGCTACAACCACGTGTTGGGTTTTCACACCAACACATTCAATCCACCAAAAAAATGCCTAAGGATGATAAACACAAAGGAAGGAAATTCAATCAACAACGTTTTCATGAGATTGGTGACCTTTTAGTTAATGTGTTGATAATGAATTCTTATCAGCCATCCATATCACAATATTTTTAAATGAAGAGCATTTCTTGGAATATATGGGGCCTCAATAGTAAGAAAAAGTAGTGGCTCTTACGAGATAAGGTGCGTTTTGAATTGCCTAAAATTTTAATGTTGTAGGAAACTAATGTCAAGGCCAAAACACATATGACATATTTAGGAAAATATGGACGAATGGGCAGTCCAGGGTTGTAGATGCAACTAGATATGCAGTAGGACTTTCCCTCCTTTAGAGCATGGATGCCATTCTCTGAGAAAGTTTTTTTTCCACAACCCATAGTCTCCTAACACATTTCAAATGCATTGGCTCTTTGGGGATAAGTGTGTTTACCAATGTCTATGGACCTCTGGTGGCGGTAGAGAAAGTTTCTTTTCTGGAAGGCCTTGGAAAAATAGCATACATTGTTGGAAACAATCAATGGATTCTGGGTAGGGATTTCAACCTCATATCATACATTGGAGAGGAAAGAGGAAGAATTTGTAGGCTTGACCAAGATTTTGTTTCCTTCAATTCTTTTTCCATGATCACCAACCCATATATATTGAAACAACTAATGTATTACAAACCTAGAATAATAGGTGAGGTGGTTCAAAACAGGTGGCCAGTTTCCTAGATCGCTTCTTGACTTCAGAATCTCTACTACTAACTAGATGAGGACTCCTAGCCGTGATTATAACAACTATTCATTCATATCACTGGCCTCTCTCTCAATATTATGGGATCCCTAATCAAAATATCCATTTAGTTCAATAAATTCTATCTCTCACATCCAGATTTTCAAGAAAACATCAAACACTGATGGCAAGTGGCAGAGGTGCAATAAATTTGATTGCAGTTGGAGGAGTGGTATGAACAAGAGGAAATATTGTGGAGAAAAAAATCTCACATCCAACAGATCAATGAGGGAAATCGTAACTCAACATTATCCCATCACTCCAGGATCAAGAGGTGACACTCCAATCACATCCTTGGACTCAAGACTCTTCAAGGTAACACTCTCTCATAAAACTGGGAGATTGAAAAGGAATTGGTCTCTTTTTTCTCAAATATCACATCCAAACCCCAACCTAACCCTTCCTCTGCCATCCACTCCATTACCCAGCGCATTCCTCTCTATGTTTGTGGTGACCACAATGCTAATCTCCTTAGGCCCATTACCTTGGAATAAGTGGAAGAGTTTGTCCTAGGTATTCCCATAGGTAAATATTAAGGACATGATGGCTTTACCTCTTATTTTTTCCACCATTGATAGCCTATTGTCGAATATGATGTCTAAGATCTTATTTTGGAATGTCAAAGAATATCTGGGTTTTCCTTCCCTTAATGCTAACTTTATTACCCTAATTCGTAAGGAAGGAAAGGATAAGGAGCCGAGTAATTTTCCTTATTTCCATATGCAATGTCATCTACAAAATTATCTCCAAATTTATCTCCTCCCTCCTAAAATATCTCCTTCACCTTCTCATTAGTACCAAGCAATCATGATATGTATAAGGTAGGAAAATTATGGACAACATGAGTCTCACTATTCAATTCTCTCACTCCCTAAATACCTCCCTCTATCTATGGATTACTATCAATTTAGACCTCTCCAAAGCCTTTGACAAAACTGATCCAAAAATACATTAGCTCAATACTCCTAGCCTTTGGTTTTTATTAGGATTGGGTCAATTAGGTTCTCTCACTAATTTTTTTATCCTTCTTCTCTATTATGGTAAATGGATCCCCATCCTCTCCCTTCAAACCTTCTCATGGCATCCTCTAAGGTGATCCCATCTCCCCCATCATTTTCATTTTGATGGAAGAGGGCCTTAGTAGAAGACTAGAATCTTCCATCTCCTCCAACTACATCACATAACTTGGATAATCCTATCTCCCATAGTCAATTTGTGGACGATACCATGTTGATGGGTGTCCCTACTACCAAGGAATACCAAGCTTTCATAAAGGTGTTCGACACGCTCATGGAGGCATATGGTATGTCCATTAATATTCTCAAGTCCCAAATATTCTTTTTCAATACTCCTCAAGCTATCCAATTCCATATATCATGTATCCTTAGTTTTATGTATTCGTCCCTCTTATTATCTTGGTAATGGGAAATGCTCTATGAGAGGACCTCCTCACCAAGATAAGAAAAAAACTCTCTGGATGGACCTTCTAGTCCCTGAACTTTGTTGTTCCCCTCACACTTCTCAAGCTATTTATTCAAGAAATCCCTTTGTATACATTTTCATCCTTAACTTCCCCAAAGAACATTCTTAAAAAAATTTAATCTATTTAGCAGAACTTTCTCTGGAAAGGAGACAAGTGAGCCAAAAAAATGGGCCCTAGTGGTCTAGAATTCCCTTTTTTTCCTAAATCAAAAGACGTGATAGATTTTAGAGGCCCCAAAATTCTAAATAATGTGTTCGATGCCAAAATCTGGTGACATTGGTTACAAAGGAAGGGTGATATTTGGAGAAATATCTGAAAACAAAAATATTCCAATGACATTCAAGACTCAAACCTTATCCGAACAGATGGTAGACACTTTGGATCACTCATATAGAAATATGCTTTAAGGATCAACAAGCACCTCTTTCAGGATCATAGTTTCTCGGAAGTGGATGACAAAAAATATTCTATGTTATGGGAAGACTCTTGGGAGCAACTTCCCAAACTCCATACTTGCAATTCATATTAGGATCTTAAAAATCAATTCCAGGATAGTAATGGAAGGTTTTTCTATCGATATTGGAACCAAAATTAGTCTCATTCAAACTAGAGGACCTAGGCTCTCGATCCTGATCATCTACCCCTTCATTACAAATTTCAATTCTCAAACC
>JASDQU010754919.1:3336-13847 GCA_032191745.1 Picea mariana
CGCAGTTGTTTTCAATATAGACATATGATGAATATTTCGTTGATATTATTGAATAATTAAGCACAGGGTTTGCACCACAAGAGTTTAACACTGCACAGAAGAAAAATATGGTAGTCAGAGCTGCAAACTATCAAATGATTGCAAGACACTTATACAAGATGGGCGCAGATAACATTTTGAGAATGTGTGTATTAGAACATGAAAGGCCCAAAATTTTGGTAGAAGCTCATGAAGGTATAGCTGGAGGAAACTATGTAGGAAAATCTACCACGCAGAAGGTATTGCATGCATGATTATGGTGGCTAACCATCCATAAAGATGCCAAGGAATATTGACAGAAATGTGATGTCTGTTAGAGGGTTGGAAAACCCAACAGAATGGATGAGATGCCTCTAAGACCACAAGTAACTTTATAGGTATTTGACAAATGGGAAATAGACTTTGTTGGACCAATTAATCCACCAGCAAGGTCATGATCTAGGTATATCATTACTGCAACTGAATACTTAACAATATGGGCAGAAGCAGCATCAGTCAAAGATTGTAGCGCAGAGACAACAACACACTTCGTGTTTGAGCAGGTGATCACCAGATTTGGATGTCCAAGTATTTTTATGAGTGCCAAGGCACTCACTTTATCAACAGTATCATCAGGGCTATGACTGAGGAGTTTGAATTCTATCACTAGAAGAGTACATCATACCATCCTCAAGTCAATGGAATGGTAGAAGCTTTCAATAAGATCTTGGAAAATACTCTGACAAAGATCTGCAATGTCAACAGGGATGATTGGGACTTGAAAATACCAACATTACTATGGGAATATAGGACCACATGTAAGAAGTTGACAAAAAAAACACTATTCAGATTGGTGTATGGGCAGGAAGCAGTGGTGCCATTAGAATTTATTGTACCCAGTCTTCACGTAACAACAAGTACCAACATGAAAGAAAGAGGCATAGTACAGCAAAGGTTAAATCAACTAATGAAAATGGAAGAGGAAAAAATTATGGCAGGATTTCACCAGGAAGTACAGAAATAAAGAGACAAATTATGGCATGACAGAGATATTAAGAAGAAGAGATTTAAGGAAGGAGACCTAGTCATGCTATATGACAGTAAATTTTTCCAACATCCTGGTAAATTTAGAATGCATTGTCTAGGGCCATATGAAGTAAATTCTATCACAGATGGGGTATTTGTACAATTAAAGGACTTGGGAGGAACAGAAATGAAAGGAATGATCAATGAGAGTCAACTGAAACTATACAAGGAAAGTCAAACTCCTAACCCTTAAAAGTCATAGCGCAGTGAGAAAGGCAGGTATATAGTGTACTATAACAGAGATTAGGACATAAAAATGAGAAAAATAAATAAAAAGGAGAAAAAGAGGGAAAAAGAAATACAAAAATAGAAAAGAAAGAAAATACAAAAATACTGAGAAACATCGTGCGCGGAAATAGTGGAATTCGCGTGACAAAAAGAAAAAGTGATTGCACGTAGCATAT
This sequence comes from Picea mariana, assembly GCA_032191745.1. Lineage (NCBI taxonomy): Eukaryota > Viridiplantae > Streptophyta > Pinopsida > Pinales > Pinaceae > Picea > Picea mariana. The sequence continues at coordinate 4,845 of JASDQU010754919.1, forward strand.
GGCTGACAGAAATCAAAACATTATGCACTAAGGAAAATTCATGACGCACTAAGGAGAAGTACAATGCATTGAAAATGGGCCAATAGTCGAAAAAGAGAAAAAATAGTCGTTAGGGAAAAAAGGCACGAATTGGGACATTTATGGAATTGAATGAAGTGTACTCAACAAGCTTCAATGCATTAATCATAGATAAAGAAGATTCTCTGAGACGATTCAAGGCAATAATGACACCCTCTATATAAAGGAGAAACACGGGCCAAACAAAACTTATTTTGAAATTGCAAATTCACAGAGTTAGAGAGTACGAAGATGAGAGGCAAACAAGTGAGTGCAGAGATCGAAGCATTTGAAGCTTATTCAGAAAAGAAAGAAGTACCCAAGATGGCACCTCCAAAGGTTGGCACACCAAGCCAAACAACATGCAAAACCTGAATCAGTCTCGGATCACGACAAGAAACCGCAGAGGCAGAGCAGGAAATGGCATAGAGAGAGGGAATTGTTGATGTCGACACAATTCCCTCTCCACATATCGAACCAATGACCACCATGTTGGTAGAAGAATATGAACAAGCCCCAACGATGGTCAGGATGTAGATTGGCATGCACGATAGTGCGCAGAGGCATGAACCAATCGCCACAGGCAACCCACAACAAATGGCGAGGGCCGAAACAACCCACAGAACAAATGGGGGCGACAGTGAACAAACAGAGTCTAACTCAGTGAGACCACAGGGTCCATGCAACAGGAGGAGGGAAAATTGAAGATATTATAGGGTAGTCGGAGTTAGGCGGGGAAGAGAGAGATCCAGAGGTTTGGACCTCTACCGTGTCGGTAAGAAGAAAGGGAAAACAACCCATCGCGCGGTCTCGACGCAAGCATCTCGATGCATCAATTGTGCTACCGCACATTCCATAAGGTTTGCAGGCCATTCCAACCCTATTAGGGTGCATGGAAAGGATAATATACTCATGCCACAACGTGGCCAACACTGGAAAATTCATAGAATTTGTGCAGCAAGTATAAATGGAGAGCATAGGCACAGACCCATTTGGAGACCCCATGATACAACAAAAGAAATGGGTAGCAGGCATAAAAAACATAGGGATCCTAAACCTTGTAGAGATTCCCCACTTCATTAAGGGGAAAGAAGTGAATAACTGTATCTAGCAGTTGATGGCAGTCCTCCATGGATGATTCTTATGGATGGAAGAACCTGTCTTGATCGACGTAGAACTGATTGTGTTGATCACAGGTATGCCATCAATGGACGAGAGTCTCACGCGGTACTTGGACAACAAGACAAAATAAAAGGCTCTCACTGAAGAAATGAAGAATACATACAAGACAAAGAGAGGCTCACATGGGATTATCATCAAACAAAGCAATGAAGCAGCCACCAGAATGGACAAAAAACTAATGGCGTGAAAATTGCTATGCAAGTGTCGAAAGGAGGAGGTCCTTGCAGGGGTTTTCATAGCTACAACTTAGTGCACAAATGACACCATGCTCAGCTAGGCCCCATATTTTTTGAACCTGTTACTCGATGACTACAAGGATGCGCAGGACTTGGGAACAAAGTTCCATTATTTCTGTTTGTTGATTATGATAGCACTAATCGAGTGGAAAGAGCCTCCCTACTCTTATTTTTGCAATAGAGTAGACCATTGCCACGCAGTGCGGTACACATCGATGGGAAGCACGTCGGAACCCAAGAGAAGAAGTGGCAATGCAAGTACCTTTGTGTGGTATCTCAACGACATCCAGGACATCATATCCAACACCTAGAGGATCACTCTGAAAGTGGTTTCTCAGTATCAAGGTATATCCAACTTTAGAGCTATGCACCATAATATGTGGATCCAAGCACGCAGGGATCCAACAAAAGAATGGATGCAACTTCATTTCTGAATCAAGTCAGAGGAAGTTGAAATGGCGATGCAAGACTGGAAGATCTCGTTCATCACCAAGAACATGCAAAAGGAAAAGGAGGTAGAATCAAGGTCATCTAAGACACATCCAGGAGACAGGGTTATGCCCAAAAAGTCGACACAACAGGAGAATCCCAGTCAGAAGCCAATGCAACAGGAGAAGGTCAGTACTCCAAAGAAGGATGTGTAGTCAGGGAAGAAGGACATTGCCCTGGCATAGGAAGAACAAGGAAGGGGGGACACAATGACACAAGAAACCCCTTCGGCAGCCACTCCACAAGAAACAGGGCCACCCAAGTGGCCAATTATACATATAGAGGGGTCACGCAAGAAGGCCAAGGCTCATAAGAAGATACATGAGTACACAATCACAAAGAATGATGTCAATATTGTCACAGAAAGAGTACAAGATCGCATCGTCAAGGAGTTTGAAGAGGTTGAGCACCAAAGAGGAAGGATACAAAATGAGTTGGCCAAAATCAAGAAGGTCCTAAAACAAATAAAATCAGTGAAAGGCATGAAAGTGGAATAGAACCCTTCCCCACGGTGATAGAAGCAGAGGGAAGGACTGCGTCGAGTGAAGAACACACGATCCATACCATAGCACAGGCGAGTCCAAGCTTCTAGGTAACATCATAGACGTTGCAGATGGACGAGGCCATAGCCTAGACACCACTTAAATATCTTTCATAGGTACAGTTGGTATTGGCGAAGATACCAACAAAGGCATTGTACAAACTTCAAGTTAGTGTTGCACAGTAAGTGTAATCGCATGCAAGGACGGATGTGAAAGAATTGCAAGAAACTAGGAATGAAAAGGATGCCCTAGAACTGGTAGTTGAGCAGGTAAATCTCAAGACAAAAGAGGAGAAACAATGCACAGATAATTTAGAACAAAAGTTAAAGGAAGTCTTTACAAGGATTCCAGACATTGTGCAGGAACCCATGAGCAATTGGGAAGAATAGATCCAAATCGTTGCACAAACGCTCAAGAACTATAAGAAGGAGATCGAGGAGCTCAAAGAAAAATTAACCCCAACTACTCCTCAATAATTTTTGGTTGAAAGGGAACAACAAGTAGCCCTGCAAGTGGAAGTGATGTAGAAAGAAGCTGAAAGGGTCACATAACTTTTTGACAAGGTCGCGCAGCTATGGACAACGTTGGAAGAAGATGATAGGGTCTAGAAACTATATCAACACGAGGAGGGAATCAACACTGCAATCCAGGAGTTGAAGCAGAGGAAAATTTCCATGAGCATCACAGAGAGAGTGAAGGGTGTGCACGAGATGAAGACCCTACAAGCATAAATGAAGACTATGCAGAATAACAAGCAGGAAAGGCTAGCTCAGTTAGAACCTCTCCAAGATAAAGTAGCACAAATTATTGTGAAATTGGAGAAGGAAAAGATGAGAATGGCTCAGGATCATGTTGAGAACGCAAAATATCTATAGGATCACATCACAACACAGAGGATAGAAGAGCTCACAGAGAAATTTGTGCAGGGCAGAGCAAAAGGGGAAGAGCTAGAAGGGAAATTCCATAGCTTGGCAGATGTTTTTCAGGGAGCACGCACCACTTAAGTGGCTCGGGACAAGCCACATGTCAATGTTGGGGGCTTGTTGGGTGTAGGCCTATTTTGAGGAAAGACCTAATTTTCGAAGGAAATGCCTAATTTTGGAGAAGAATAACTGGCAGGAAAAGAAACACGCATGAGGAAAAGTAGCATGCAAGAGGAGCAACATGCAAGGCGAGAAGGTAGGAAAGCCTAACCATGATAGGGTTAGGGGTTTTGACAAAGGTTGTAATGGTTATAAGCTTTTAAAATAGTATAAATAAGAACCTAGGAGGTCTAGGTTAAGGGTTCAACAGTTGTAAGATCATTGGTAGGTTTTTTGTTCAGGAGTTAGTCAGTTCGATACTACTGAAAAGTTGAGAGACTGTCGATTGTAATAACGTTGTAGAAGAGTCGATTCGGGTATATTTTGAGGGTTATATCACAGGCTGAGGAACCTAGTGTGATCTAGTCTACCTCACAGAGTTTCCTAAATGTCTTCATGATTGTATGATGGAATATGTATTGCGCATAGTGCTAGAGTTTGCAGCAAACTAAATAAAAGAGTAGAGAAGCCAAATATTTGTGGACGTAGCCCAGAAGGGGGTGAACCACGGTAAAACCTGTGTTATATGAGATGTTTCTTGCATGTTTAATTTCTTTAATGGTTATCTTATGAATGAATGATTAATGAGATGTATTAGAATGCATGCATGGGTCTAAAGATGAATGAATCCTATAAATAATTGAATGAATAACTAGATTAATGCATGAAGAAGATAGAATACACTCCCAGATCCCCACTCATTCCTAGACTGCAAACATCTAAGTATTGCAGTCACCCATAGATCTTTCTCAGGTGAGACTGCGTTGTGTGAACTGCGCGCAATGTTGCCTTCTGGTTTACCAAGAGGGACAGTAGTTTTAGAGGGATCTAACCCAACATAAATTAAAGTGGGAAATGTTGTATCGGTAACCTGTTTTCTAGCTACCCTAAGCCCCTAGAAACCCTAGGTTTATTACAATGGAATATGATGATAAACACTCAAGTGATCTTGTGGAAATAAGGCAAACAATGGATGCATACCTTTTCTCATGAAATTATGTCAAAACAAAATATTGTAAGCCTTCTCCACTGAAGCATGATTATCTATTTGATGAGGCTCATCCCTTTCCTCCCTCCCATGAGTCTTTGTTTCCCAACATTTCATAATTGGAAAAGGATGAGTAATAGGTATGCCACATAGAAGATGTCAAGGAAATTTGTGATGATGATCTTGTTGAAGAAAATACTAAAGAAATTCCTTTCCTTTCTATTGAAGATGATTAGATCATTGAAGATTTTGTTGTAGAAGGAAATGGCGATGAAGATCCTTCTCATGCTTCCATTGTAAATCAAGATACATTTGAAGATCAAGTATGTGAAGGAGACCTTGATGACAAATGAATTGAAGTGTTCATCGGTTCTCTACCACAAGAAGAAAAGGGTGGATATGTTATAATCCCTTCCGAGATTTTGAGTTTCATGATACATATTTTAGCAACTTGGAAGAGGAAAGTATAATACAAGAACACTTATTTGATGAAGAGAATCACGACAAAAAGATTGATAATATTGATGCTCTTCTCCATATTGAAAGAAAAAAATGGGATACAAGTTGTTTTTATTTTTAAGGGGATCCCATTTATGACATAGATGAAGATGGTTTCAAAGATATGATTTCATATGTGTGGTATTGTGGACAACCAAACATAGTCATGGAATGTAAATATGACTTCACTATGCAAGAACAACCATGTCATCCCACCAATGAGGTTGATTCACATGTACAAGAAGTGTTTCATGACCAACCGACCCACAGAAGTCCCCAACTCATTACTTTCAAATTCAGGGAAATACATATAGTCTAATGGGTTTTTGCATGTTTCATCCATATATGTGATCAAAAGCAGCAAGAAGGGACAACAATATTCTTGTAGGTTTTTATTGGAGACGCATTTTGATCCCCTTTTGCTTGATGGTTTGATGAGTAGCAGTGATGGTTTTCCCTATGCCTACACCAAGAAAAATGATTACATAATCCTTATCCACCTTTGGATTGAAGAAGCTTGCAGCAATACAAGAAAACCTTGGCATGACTTCATTTTTCTTCCACATGATCGTGATCGTACTTTAGATTTTGATTGAAGAAAGGTAATGGAGATGTTAGCATACAATTACTTGATCCTTGATGTTTCATTATTTGGTTTCTGATCAAGCACAAAGGTAAATTTCAAGGGTTGACATTATGTAGTTCATTCTTTTCATGCTTGGATTTATTTTTATCTCAAGGAAGGGAAAATGCACTTGTGTCTTCCCCTCCCTTGCATTTAATATCCATTTTGTGAGATTTTTTTAGGTCTAAGGCTTTTTGGAATATTTTGGAGTTCTCATTCACTCTTGAGATGAGAACATGTACCCAAGTTGGAGCCATCAGTTACACCCCAGATTCTCTATAGTGTACCCTGCATTTTTTCATGAGATCTGACCACTCTGATGTGCCCAAAGTGCCATGATGGGATGATTTTGATGTACAAGTTTTGGTTAGAGGTTACCCAAATCCCCTCAGGTGAATGGTCATCGCATGTCCTTTTAGTCTCCATTCTCAAGGGGCTTGGTTTTATTGCTCCAACTAACTACCCCTTTGGAGTGGGTAACTCCCTCTGATGTCGACCATTTATGTCTTGGGTAGGTATGTGAGAATTATGAGGCGAGTCTACAAGGACACATGATTTATGAGGCCCTATCTATTCACTTATTATTTTTCTATGTAAAAGGTGATTTCATTTTGCAAAGTTTGTCAGATCCATGGTTTAGCACACATTACCCACATGGACCATGTCTTTCTTATGTATGTATCATACTTGGACCTTCAGATATTATTCTACACATAATCATCCAACTGCCCACTTTTTGAGGCATATTACATATTTTGACGCAATGGTCACCCTCTTTGAGGCATGAATGATCGTTATTTTCATCTGCATGGACATACTCTACACTTGCCATGTGTCAGAAGCCAGAACTTCCCCCTCATTTGACACCTTTTTAAAGCAATTTATTCACTAAAGGAGGGAAAACTTCATTTGGGGGAACTTCATGAGAACGTTGGGGATTTTTGGAGCCTAGTTTAATGATGTGGAGGTCACTTCTGTGACTTATCCTTTGATGGGGATCACTTGGCACTTACCTTTTGATGTCGATGCACTTTATTATCACCTTGTGATGGCTTGTTGGGAAAATTGGAGAAATTCATCCACTTTAATAGGATACTTTGGCTTGGGTGAGGTCGTCCAAATTTATTTGAGGTAGATGTTAGAGTTTAATTAGTGGCCAAGGATTATTCATTGCCACCTTTTAAGTGACTTTTAAGCCCTCCCCATGTATGTTCAAGTGTGTTAGGTTAAACTTGACTTGGTGAAAGAGTCAAAGTTGTTAGGTGAACAGTGGTGAAAGCAGTGGGCGAGAATCGAATAGTTAACATAGTGAGCCTACGATGGAAGTCGTTTCCCTCAAGCATGATGCCCATTAGGTTGTTTGCAAGTTCAACCATGATGCAGATGGGCATTGGGGTCGAAATCCATCCTTCTAGTTTAGGCAATGATGGGTAATGCTAGATTCGAAGGTTGATTCTACAATGGAGCTCTCTTCGAATGTCGAGGAGATGAAGGACCTAGGATATCTTAGTTGAAAGTATTTGTCATCCACTGTGGAAAGTTTGTCTTTAAGACCATGATTTCGTAGGTGGAGATGTTCCCAAATGAGGGTGCTATTTTGGGGTCAAGGAGAACGCATTTCAAATGGACATGTGAAAATGGGGCCAACGGAAATAAGAAAATAACTAGTGAACACAATTGTAATGGAAAAAATATATTATTATAATGAAGTTGAAAATATTTATTGCATTTAAATGGGCATACGACTGTGAGACCTGGTCAAGCATGCGCACCTATCGTAAATACCATTAAAGTCTAGACGTAGACATAGGTGATAAGGGGAGCATGAGGGATTTTCAGATACTCTCGTTATAAACTTTGAGGGGGTAGGGCCTAAAAGTGAGTAATGCAGACTCACTTGGCTAGATTGGTCAGTGATGGTCAAGGAAAACCCCAAGTCAAGTTTAAAGGGGGAATGTTACGTTAAACTTGACTCGGTGAAAGAGTCAAAGTTGTTAGGTAAACAATGGTGGTTTCGGGCACGTGGTTTTGGTAGCCCGTGGTTTTAGAGACCATGGATTGCATGTTATGAAATCTTTTCAAATGTTTGTGATACTCCATTGTAAAGTACTAGGACGTGAGCGGTGAAGGCTCACTTGGTTGGCTTGGTTGGGTTTGGTCAAGGAATCAATAGATCTATTGGTTGGTTTTTCCCAGTTTGGGTTTTCCATGTTAAATCGTGTGTTATGTGTTGTTTGTTATGTTCTAGTTTATGATTATTAGTTTCTCATTCATTTTTATTATTTCCTTTCAAAGTGGAACGTTGTACCAAAAAATCCAAATCAACCCTCTTAGAAGTTTGATGTCATTCTTGTTGTTGATAATTTTATGGCCCTTTTTTTGACTTGGAGGGTCATTCTCGTGCTTCATGGAGGTGCCTTGACCTTAGGTATGGATATGGTCAAGCTTTGGAGATATATTTCAAGGATTTATGGACATTATTTGAGCATTTTTTGAGCACATGTAAAACATCATTTGATTGTACTTTTTGACTTAGTCTCTGATTTATGTCGATGATAAGTCGTTTTTTTTATTCCTTAGCCTAATTTTGGGGAATAAAGAATGGAGAGGAGTTGAGAGCCTCACTATAAATATAGGCACTCCTCTCACTCAAATTGTTGTGAATTGTTGGAGATTATTCTTGGAGCCATACTTGGTGTCAATTCTTGGTGCTCTATCATTCTTGGTTATTCTTCTTGGAAAATTTTAAAGACTATGGTGATTATTCAAGATTCTACATAAACTAGAAAGATCGATCCATTGATAAGTTATCAACTACTTGGAGGGAGCATGTCTAGGGTTTGTATCTCTTCATTTTTCCCTRRCACGATTTGGTAAGTGTTTATCTCTTGTATTGATTAGTTATGTGCTCCTTGGCAAGGCTTTCAAGTATTCTTTTCAAGTCTTTTGTTGTTCTTGTTGGTGAAGGCTATTTCCTTGGGGAAACCCTTCTTATAGGGCATTGGTTATCATAGTTTGTCTTGATTAGCAAGAGACTACTAGCCTTATGGCCCTAGTTTCTAGTTATAATCCATAAACGAAGACAATTGATTTTTAGAGTAACATACTTATTGACCCCATAAGCCCTAGGTGGAGATAAGGCTAAGCCCTAACTGCCAACATTCATCAACCAAAACCCTAAATTTTCAATTATTTATTTATAATACAAAAATACAAAAAATATAAAAGATATAAACCATCAAAATATTTATTTCATTGTCTAAAATAAAACTAACGATTTACTTTTATTTTCTAGACATCTTTA
>JASDQU010754920.1:37562-60406 GCA_032191745.1 Picea mariana
TCCACCGTTGCAATCAGCTGCTATATGGATCAAAATGATCGTCTCATCAAATGATGAAATGGGTCGGAAGGGTTTGGCCAGATCTACTCTGGAACATCTGCATGCAACGCCAAACGTCTGTCCGGACTGACTGCGCCCAAAATGGTTGGATGGATCGATCTGCAAGATTCCACCGTCAGAAACTAATGATAAATGGCTCAATGGAAGCGCCCTGGATGGATCTCTACTGGGTCAGAATGAATCTGCAATCAGGACACCGGTCTACTGCAGATCATTGAATCCTCAAAATAGCTTGCGCCCTCCTTGGTTGAGTTGCGCCCTCCACACTGAATACTCCTAAAATGAAAGGTGAAATACCTGGATGGTATCTCTGATGGGATATGGTGTGTATCTCAACATCGAAACCAATCAAGGGTGGTGGTTTCCTCCAGAAATCCACAAAATAGTAAGGTTGGCTCTCCTCCTCCTCTGGAAGCTCTCAACATCAAATCATAACAATGCATAATGAGGAATTAGGTCAAATTCTTCCCTTTATACCTTTCCCAATCTAATTCACCATTGACCTCACTTAAGCTAGGCGCTTTTCCTCCTAAAGTGATTAATTAATTAATTAAGTCCCCCTTTAGCACCTTTTCATTCTAATTCTTCGTTGACTTAGGCTTAAGTGACTTTTTCCTAAGTTTTTTGGCTTAATTCATTGTTTAGCCATCAATTCACCCTTATTTCTCCATTTTGTTCCCTGTTTGTGCTAGACTATAGTCTATGAGAACACATAGACTACTAAGTCACTCCCTGCTGGCCTACTCTTGGGAACGGGACATCACAGATAGATTTTTTATAAATCACACATTTTTACCAATTGCAACGCACTTATAAACCACGTGTTGTTGCACGACCTTTGCATGTACTTAAATTGGAGATATCACTACGATGATCCTTTCATGTTTAGAACATTTTTTTTACTCATCACCTTATGGACTAGAAAGATTTCAAAATTTGGGTATTATAGTGAGCCCTTAGTTTCCTAGGTGTACTCTTATGCTTCATGGCCTCCATCCTTTGCTAGGAGGGCTCCTCACTCTTTGTATATCTCCATTAAGGCAGATTTAATCCTCTAAAAAACCAATTCTAAGATCATCCACATCAATCTCATCCTCTACTAGCTCTTCCACTTCAAGATCTTTACTTGTTATCTTATTGGGCATCAATTCATCTGTGTCGATGGATCAACCAAACCTACCTTACATGGCTAGTTTGAATCTTATTGTTTTGGAAAAACTAATGAATGACCCTATCCACCATGATCTGACTTGGCCAATGATTACTACACATTTTCCATTCAACATCCCCAAATTTGGAACCACAGTTTGCAAGGCCTTGAATATGTGTTTTAGGTCTGTATTGTCATCATAGTGTTCATGGAATAAATGCATGAGAGAGTGGCTACTTTAAAATGTGAAGGATTCCCAAAGACATATCCTTAAAGTATCCAAAAGAAAGTCCAACAAGATGGGAAAAACGCCCATGAGCCCAAGCAACATTCCTCAGCATGGTGACAAAGAAATGACTTCACAAGTCTCCATTCTCGCAACAAATTTTCCTCATTACTAGATTCATTCCATCCATGTCTGCTTCCATATAGATATCATGCATCAATATAAGGTTGAAATTGAACTTTGTATTGGAAACAACCCTTGCTTAATATGAGAATTACGCATATAATTAATCCAGAAAACTTGTCTTTTCCATTTCTATATGATCATTGCTTTCCAAGACTACAAGTAACATGGCCCAATAATGACATTCTCCCACAAAAATCATTCAAAACACAAAAAATCACATATCAAACTTGTGGTGCCTTTGAATCCAATGAACAAATTACCCTCAGAATGGACCATTGGAAACTTAAGGAATATAACAACTTCTTCAGGGTGTCAATTATTACAAAAAATTTTAGTATCCAACAAGTTGGCAGGTAACATATAGCTCAACTTGGGGACATGTACTCCTCAAGGAGTTCATGAGAACAACATAATTTTGGAAACACTTCTTTAATGCAGTCCTTTCAACCATATTGGTTGATTACGATGACCATGATGCTAGCAATCTAATCATCAATTTGTAAAGGTTAAGTATTATGCACCTAACTCTTATGCTTGATTTCCATGGAAAACAAAGAAATGTTGAAACTCGAGTGTAGGTAGGATGACTTGTCCATGTATGTTGAGTGTTGTCGCAAGAGTTGGTTCTAGGCTGTAATAGAACCAAGCCTTAGCACATTTTAAATGAAAAATTAAGTTATCACTCAGAACTTGACTTGGGTTCCTGCAAGCCAATCCCCGAGGTAATCTGAAACCTGCTTTAGTGTGTGTTTCTGACTTAATACACTCAGAGAGGGCTATCTCAATAGTCAAAGGATCTTTACTCAAAGAATATTTAGTAATCGCAGTAGGAAGGATAGATTTCTTATAAGACAAGATATTATGATAAAGTTGGTGGTTGTACTGATTTGAAAAGACCTAATGTGCAATGGAGTCAAGTGAAAACCAAAGAAAAGGGATAATAGCAGTGATTGTGTTACTTGAGGGAAATGAGGCAAAGTAAGTCTATTTTTCAGCCATCGATAATCCCGATATGGTAGCAGAAAAAATAAAAGGAAAAGACCATCACAGTGAAAGCATCTAACAATGATGAGTTTTCACCACAACTTTAGAGGGAAAACATTGAAGGTTAATAACTAGGTGCAAAGCACTAATCTTGAGTGAATTCTGACTAGCTATCATTGAAACACAACACATATCAACTATGTAAGATATCAACTATGTAAGGAGAATGCAAAATTAATTCCAAACAAATTTTAACTCAGTCGATAAAGGAAGAGATAGACTATATAAATATAACAAAACAAAGAACATACTAAAAAAATCAACTGTGATGAATCTCACATATCAAGTGAACACATCTCTCCTGCATTACTCCAATAAGTTCTTCAAAAAATAACTCTGTCTACAATAAAAAGCCCCATTTTCAAAAGAGGTCGAACCCTTTCTGAGCTCCTCAAAATGATTATTTAACTAATCTCTTTAGAATCCGTCACATTACTCAGTATTTAAAAGAAATAATCTAAAATGAAAACTCTTTTTGTTTCAGGAATATGGAAACGGTTTGCCTTCCTGGAATTCTGCAACTGTCAGATGCTCTGCCGGTTTCTTTAACTGTCAGATGGTCTCTTTGTATGATCGAATTTTCTTGCGGCTTAGGCTTAATTAGAAGAGTCCCATTGAAGCCAATGGTTCAGTTCGCTGCCGCTTGAAGAAATTCGGCCTTGAGGAATACCATTGCTGAACTTGACGCAGTGTTTTCAAGACTGTGAGTTGCATGGCGACCTTCCTGTAGGGATCTATGTCCATTTTCCCTAAAATTCGGTTCTATCTCGCCTATGTGTCGACTGTGACTTTGAACCGTGGCATAAATAATGGCTTGTTGCACTGGATCTAGCGTTTTACCAACCACACTCCTATCCTTAGCATGGAGTCACGACGAGAGGCAGACGAGAACTTCCCAGCCTCCAAACCCACCTCTGCGAATGATGCATATGACTGGAGTCCCGATTTCAGGCTTTCGGGGAAATGGAGAAGTGATTATTTTAAAACTCCGCGTCTGCGAAATCCCCGAAATAGAACCCGGCTTTACATGTAATACCGTTCTTGCGATTTCGGGCGTGTAGCATACCTCTCTCGGGTCTTGTCGTGAGTCTTTCCCCCATGCGTTTTAACGCTCGGACAAATGGTGCATGCTTGGTCTTCACGTGGATTCTTGTGTGAGTTGTCTTGTGACTTGACATGTGAAGGACATTTGGTGGATCGCTGGGAGATTTGGGCGTGAAGGGAAATGGACCCATCGATGCAAGGATTTGGCTTAAACTATAATTTTTATAACTTTAAAATAAAATAAAATATTGATTTTAAAATTATGTAAAATAATTTTAAAATAAATAATATATGGAAGGAACAAAACTTATAGTTAAATGTATAACTTGTCATTCTTCACAATGAAAAAATTGCAGAGTGGGAGATCTTGGAAAATTTTTAGAACGATTTAGATTTTGGTCAATGTGACGTAAGGTTTTGAGATTTTGATGGTAGGGAAACTCGATGGGGAAATGGCGATAGATAGAGGAAATTTTTAGAATGATTTAGATTTTGGTCAATGTGACGCAAGGTTTTGAGATTTTGACAGTAGGGAAACTCGACGGAAATGGCAATAGATAGAGGTTTTACTACAGCTGCAAGGTTTGCGTCGGGTGGCACAAAGACTTAACAGTTACACAAGGTTTGCGTCGGGTGGCACAAAGACTTAACAGTTACACAAGCTTACGCCAGACGACAAAGTTCTAAGACTAAGTGAAGCAACTGACTTAAATTGGCATATCATTAATTTGAAATTCATAATGGTGTTTACTATTGTGTGATTTGCTTACCCAATTCCAAATACAACTATTGTAATCACAACCCGGTCTCATAATCTCTGCCTTGCTTCCAGGAAACCCATACTTTTGTTGTTGCAAATATTCCTTCAAGTGAGAGTTGTAACTTGAGTTACAAAAGGGCTCTCAATGGGTGAATTGCACTAGTTCCATTGAAAATCCATGCTCATGGTGGAGGATTCCACGAACTAGTGTTTTGTTGGTGGGACATTTTCATACAAAAATAAGCCACATTTCACTCCATTTGAGGAGTCCACAACTTTGAATCTTGAAAACATACACACTTCAAGACCATAATAATCACATGGATTTATGATATTGCTGGTGTTTTTTTTTCATAGCTAGATAGTCTTGAAAATGTTTACCACTCTTTTGGTCAGGTCTTCCAAATTCTTCTATATTTTTGACCTTATTCGACATTATGAGAATACTCAAATGATCATGATGACACTTATCCTTTTTCATATAGTTTTGACATAAGGCTTCATTTTAATAAGGAGAGTACCCTGCCTCATACTCAAAATTTCTATTGTCCAACAAATTACATCCATGTCCATTGAAATGTTTGTCATTTTGCACAAGACTATGAGCACATTTTTCTTCTTTTATGGAAACAAGTTTTCTATTATCCAAAACTTCAAACTTGTAACTCTTGCTATTATTTACCTTTGACCCTCAGACATACATTAATGTTGTTATACAACTTGGTGTTTCACTCATGTTAATGTCTATAGGATCATGGAACAAATTTCTGCAAAGATCATAATTTAATATGCCATAAAGGTTCCCTTATATTGATCTTTTTCCTTTGCCTAGAAAACACATTTTGAATGGTCTTCATGTACAAAACTTGGGTGTACATCTTCTCCTAGAACAGAGGATGGATTATCATAATTTGGAACCACAGTTTGCAAGACCTTGAAATTGTGTTTTAATCCCATATTATCATCATGGTGTTCATGGAATAAACCCATCAGAGAGTGGTTTCTTTAATATGTGAAGGCTTCCTAAGGACATATCATGTTATACAACTTGATGTTTCATTCATGTTAACGTCTATAGGATCATGGAACAAATTTGTGCAAAGGTCATAATTTAATATGCCATAAAGGTTCCCTTATATTGATCTTTTGCCTTTGCCTAGATGACATATTTTGAATGGTCTTCATGTACAAAACCTGGGTGTACATCTTCTCCTAGAATAGAGGATGGATTATCATAATTCGGAACCACAGTTTGCAAGACCTTGAAGTTTTGTTTTAATCCCATACTATCATCATAGTGTTCATGGAATAAACCCATCATAGAGTCATTTCTTTAATATGTGAAGGCTTCCTAAGGACATATCCTTAAAGGATCCACAAGAAAGGCCTCAAAGCTAGGAAAAATTCACACGAGCCCAAGCAACATTCCTTAGCATCGTGAAAAATAAATGACTTCACAAGTATCCATTCTCGCAACAAATTTCTCTCATTACTAGATTCATTCCATCCACAGACATTCTCTTATAGATACCATGCATCAATATAAGGTTGAAATCAAACTTTGTATTAGAAAAAACTCTTTCTTAATCTGAGAATTTCACATAGAATTAAGTCTGCAAGATTTTGTTTTCCATTTACAGGGAACATGGTCGAATAATGACATTCTCCCACATGAATGAGTCATAACAAAAAGCTTCATGTATCATACTTGTGGCGCCTTTGAATCCATTGAACAAACTGCCCTCAGAATGGACTGCTGGAAACTTAAGGAGAAGACCAACTTCTTTAGTGTGTCAATTATTACACAAAAATGTAGTATCCAACACGCTGGCAGGTAACAGGCCCAACTTCTAGTTCTAAATTCTTCTCTCTCTAAACATTTGGGCCAAATGCTTATCCTTTGGTTTCACAATTTTTCAATGTTGATTGCTTGAGTTTAGGAGATATCTCAACACCAATATCTTCAATATTTTCATATGGAATATCCAATTCATTTGTTATGAGTGGCCAAATACTCCACATAGTCTTTTGGAAGAAAATCCTACAAGATGCATTATCCCAAACTTCCTTGTAAACCTCTTGCCTAGAAGTTGTAAGTATCGCCTATATTATGGTAAATTGTTGTTGGTTGTGGAGCCTGATTATCTTCCTGATTCAAAGGTCTTTGTTTTCAGCTATGTTTATACCCCATGAATACTGTATACTTCTTCACGCGGGGGGATTGCAAGGGGGGCTTTCCCCCCCTGTACGGTCTGAGGGCCAATAAGAGTTCGGGAGAGAAGTCCCCGAAGGAAAAATTTCCTTGTAAATGTATATTGTCATTTCATAATCAATCTTGACCATTCATCATTAAGTCACGGATATGACAGTAGACATTATGTTATGGTTTTTTCCCTATAATGAAACCCTCTTTTATGAGGGAATTGTATTGGAGTTGTGTATAATTGTGAATATTATATTCTGAGAGAGGATATACTATGAGAGAAAGAAGAGAAAGTTACAACGGGTGTGTGGTAGGTTGTATCCCTTCATTTGATGGATAATAATAAAGGAAGTATGATTCAAAAAGATATTTTAAAGCCTATGGTTGACTTTTTAAAGCATGAATTCATTAACCATTTAGGAATTTGAACAAAGAGGAAGAATTAAATATTTAACAGAGCAACCATAAGAAGATATACAGATCTGGAAATGAACACAAAGAATCAACAAACCATAACAGCAAAATTGTTAACGGAGTTCAGCAATATCGCCTATGTCTCCGGGCCTTTATCTCAGTGGGTGAGGCTTTCTTATTTATATTCAAAGCTTCAAAAGTACATCATAAAAATGTCAAATGGATTACAAACTAATCTGGTTGTGTTCTACTAGATCTTAAGAACCCAACACAACTGACATCACTGAAAATGGATGAATGAAGCTCCCGAAAATGGCCCGCAAAGTTGCTCTCCTCAATAGCTTCCTTGCATAAAAATGGCTTTGACTGACAAATTCCTTAACATTTATCCTTTTTTGAACCTCTCCAAGGATTCCAAGAACCTCAGGTTTATATAGGATTGAAGTTGGCAACAACCTCCCAACTTCTCCCCAAGATTTGGCCTAAAAAAGAGCTCCAGATCCTCTAATAATGACCAAAATTTCCCAACACAGGCTAAAAATCCATATAAACCATAACATATAGTTTAAAACCCATAATTTGGGAAAACATAGGGCAAACTCCCTTCACGTAGGTTCTTGGTCGCATGCACATGTCCATGTGGCCTTAGGTTGGCTAGCGCGCTGGTCTTAACCCTTAAGTCACGACCCTTGGTCATGTGGCTTGGCCATGTGGCCTCACCCTAATCCCCCATGGACACACATCATCATTGTCCCCTGGTCAATCGGTGCTGGCCCTCGTCGACCGAGGCTTACCCCGAATCGCATGCCAACGTCACTTTATATAGTATATTCATCGTTTCATGACCAAGGAACACGTGTAGCCCAGTCGTTCTGCCGGAGGTTATGAAGACATTGCAAATCCGTGAGGTCAAGGGTTTGAATCCCCTTGAAGGAGGAAACAAACTTTTACCCTACCAACCTTGGGCAAATCTGGGGTGCCACATGGAATCCTGTGATTGGTCCACATGTCACCCTGGGATTCACCTGTACTACTAATGCAATGGCCCAACCACCTGCCATGTCATCCACTATATAGCCCAGTCATCTGCCATGTTCCATTGCCACATCATCCACCATATAGTATAGTCACCTGCCACGTGTCACTATCGTGCCAGCCTATTGTACACCCAATTGTCGTCTGTACAGCCACATGTCCACCTATCATTGGGCCACGTCACTATACGGGCTGCCACGTGTCATCCGTATGGTGACACATGTCAAATTTGTACAATGCCAACTCAACCTGAAAATGATGAAAGCGAGTGACACATGTCACCTCCTGGTGACACCATGTCAGCATGATGATGTCACCTATCGTACATGTTGACATCATCATTGACTTTGACCAACTTGAATTTTTTCCTATTTGGGATTTCGGTCAGAACACGATAACTTTCACATACGATGTCTATTTGAGAAAACAATTATATGGTCAGAATTAGCGTGATGCGATGGACACAATGACACTAGTTTCATTTGATTCCGAGAACTTTGATTTTTAGGCCTTCCTAGACCCATTTTGGTCCCTAGATCCATTTTGGATCACGCCTCCCCACTAAGACCTTTTGGTCCTCCAAAAGGATACTAACGAGTCATCAAGTGTGGGATAGGCCACCCCACTTGTTCTATGTCTTTAAACTTTGTCCTATGCACCTGTCTCCTCAAGATCAATTGCAAAACAACCATGACAATTGACAGCATATTGTTAGCCACTTGTACCTTGTCACATCTTACTGAAGCCACTATTATCCATGTTTACATCATTAGCAATGATAACATCAGAAATATGACCGCAAATGAGATAATATGTTTGTAGTACTTGCACGACATTAGCTTATCTTGAAGCAAATTATGATTGAACTTCCATTCTACAATCATCTCATGTTCATGCTTAAGATCAATTGCTTGATTTGGCACAATTATAGATGTGTTTCTTTCATGAACTACCTTCCTTAATTGTTCCATTGTTTGAAGAGATTGATTTCCTTTTAAGTGATGAGCTTGTACCACATATTCATTGCCTTCTTTGATTAAGTGATATTGATTTGTTCCATGTAGAAGATTGCTTTGTGATCATACAAATAAGGACTACCTAAGACCATTCTATATTCATTTAGTGGCACCACATCACATGTTACCTCATCCACAAACTTAGATGAAATTGCAAACTTTAAAATGCATTGCTTAGTTATGTGCAATTTATGATTGTTGCTTATCCATTTAAGTGAGTAAGGTTTATGATGCATCTGAGTTTTTAATCCCAATTGTTTAACCACTTCCTCTGAAATCCAGTTAGATTGAGATCCACTATCTATCAATGTGTCGACCTTAGTATGCATCATTACGACCCTTATGTGAAACAATTTACTTTTAGAATCAAATCCATCACCAATTTTACCTATCAAACCAACCATTGTGATTTTAGATTCATCACCCCAATCTGATCCCAAGTTTGTTGGTCGTGATGCTACTGTAACTGTTTGTCTCCCTTTTCTCTCTTTGAACCACTTCGGTCTCTTCTCGGGATGCAATTTCCAACAATGGTCATCATCATGCCCTTCTTTCTTTCAATGTTTGCAAGAGAGCTTCTCTTCCTTTATTTCCACTAAATTTTCCTTCTTGCCATTCCACTTCCTTTTGTCCTCTTTTCTTGAAGACGATTTCCCTGATACACCAACTCTTCTTTTCCCTGCCTCAATGTATGTTGCTTGAACAAAAACCTCATCAAGATTAGTAGGTCCAAAATAAATACAGTGTTACAAATGTGTGCAGGTAAGCCTCCTATATACTTCATAAGAGTTTCTTGGGTGTGTAATGGAATGTATAACATTAATGCCATCTTACGAAATACATCTGTGTATTCTTGCATTGTTTGTCCCTTTCTTAGTTTAATACCTTTCCATTCAATTAAATCTTTCTCTTTATAACCCAAAGGATAAAATTGATTTCTAAGTGCATAAACAAAAATTTTCCATGATGGAAATACATTACCCACTTGTTGCGTGTCATTTTGCAACTTGCTTTGCCACCAGATGAGTGTTGTGCCTGCAAGTCGAAGCGATGCCAATTTGATTTAAGTTGCCTCGTCCTTGATTTGTTGCACACTGCAATAAACTTCCATATTTCTGGCCCAATTATCAAGCCTCTCTGCATTAACTTCACCATCATACATGGGTAATTCAAACTTCACATCAAGCTTAAGTAAAGGCATGCCATTTTTATGTTTATGGGAATGTTTTCTTGTGGTGGACTTAGAACTTGTACTTGAAGAAGAAGAAGTTGATGGAGAAGAAGGAGGTGAAGGAGGAGGTTTAGGAGGATCCTCTCCTTCTTCACTTTTTTCCTTTGAAGGTTCACCTAAAATCGGTCTCTTCTGATCCAAGTAATAATCATATAAAACCTTCATCATCTCCGACATGGCAAAGAAGGTCTTTTGAAAATATACCTCGTCATGAGAAACTCCCTCTTCTGATGCCATCTTCTCACTTTGAGAAGTTCTCTTTCTTTATCCAATCTCAGGATTCTCTTCAACAAGATAGCGTTCACCACAATTCATCTTTTCCATGGTAATCATGCAAACTCTAAAACCAACCGTCAACCTACTCTGATACCACTTGATTTGAAAAGATCTTTTAAAGACTATGTTTGAGTTTTTAAAGCATGACTTCATTAACCATTTAGGAATTTGAACAAATAGAAAGAATTAAAGATTTAGCATAACATCCATAAGAATATATATAGATTTGGAAATGAACACAAAGAATCAGCAAATCATAACAACCAAAATTGTTAACGGAGTTCGACAATATCTCCTACATCTCTGGGCCTTTGTCTCAGTGGGTGAGGCTTTCTTATTTCTCTTCAAAGATTCAAAAGTACATCCGAAAATTGTCAAATGGATTACAAACTGATCTGGTTGTGTTCTTCTAGATCTCAAAAACCCAACACAACTGATGGCACTGAAAATGTATGAACGAAGCTCTCGGAAATGGCCCGCAAAGTTGCTCTCCTCAATATCTTCCCTGCATAAAAATGGCTTTGACTGACAAATTCCTCAACATTTCTCCTTTTTTGAACCTCGCCAAGGCTGCCAAGAACCTCTATTTTATATAGGATTGAAGTTGGAAACAACCTCCCAACTTCCCCCAAAGATATGGCCTCAAAAAGAGCTCAAGATCCTCTAATAATGGCCAAAATCTCCCAAAACAGGATGAAAATCCATAAAAACTATAACATATAGTTTAAAGGCCATAATTTAGGGAAATATCAGGCGCGACCCCCTTCACGTGGCCCCCTGATCGCATGTGTGCCTCCATGTGGCCTTAGGCTGGCTGGCACATTGTTCTTAGATCTTAAGTCTTGGCCCTTGGTCACGTGGCTTGGCCATGTGGCCTCGCCATAATCCCCCATGTGCACACATCATCACTAGCCCCTGGCCTCCAACCCCTGGTTGGTCGGGGTTGGCCCCTGCCAACTGGGGCTTACCCCGAATCACACGCCAACATCACTTTATATAGTATATTCACCGTTTCATGACCAAGGAACACGTGTAGCCCAGTGGGTCCACCAGAGGTAACGAAAATGTTGCAAATCCATGAGGTCAAGGTTTCGAATCCGCCCGGAGGAGGAAACAAACTTTTACCTAGTCGACCTTAGGCAAATATGGGGTGCCACATGGCACCCTGTGATTGGGCCACGTGTCACCCTAGGATTGGATCGTACTACTAATGCAGTGGCCCAGTCACCTGCCACATCATCCTTCGTACATCCTAGTCATCTGCCACATGTCACTGCCACATCATCCGGTCGTACTGCCATGTGTCAATCTGTACTTCCATGTCATCCATCGTACAGTCGATTCACCTACCACATGTCACTTCCACGTCACCTTCCCTATACCCAACTGTCATCCATACATCCATGTTTCCACCTGTCATTGGGCCATGTCACTGTACAGACTACAACATGTCATCCGCACAGTGACATGTGTCAAATCCGTACAGTGCAAAATCAGCCCGAAAGTGACAAAAATAAGTGACACGTGTCACCTCCTGGTGACACCATGTCATCATGATGACATCTTGCTGATGTCACCTGTCGTACCTACTGATGTCATCATTGACTTTGACCAAGTTGACTTTTTGGCTCTTTGGGATTTCGGTCCGAACGTGATAACTTTCACATACAATGTTCGTTTGAGGAAACAATTATATCGTCAGAATCATCCTGACGAGATGGACGCAATGGCATTAGTTTTGTCTAATTCTGAGAACTTTGATTTTTAGGTCTTCCTGGACCCATTTTGGTTCATGGATCCATTTTGGATCAAATTACCTGGAAATTTCTCTAGTGGACGTAGCCCACACTAGGTGAACCATGTATATATGTGTCTCTATTGTATTGTGTATATTATGTGTTTTATTTCCACATTTGTTTTTATTTTATTGCTCCGCAACCATGTTTTCTAACAATTGTATGGTCTCCAATTGAGGGAAAATGTGAGGAAACATGTTGAACAAATCAAGTATTACATTTATAATATGAAACCGTCCCAAAGAACCCAATGTGTATGAATTATCCATACCTACCTTTGTTGTGGTGGATTTCATATACCTCCAAAGCAAAACAGCTAGCTTCTTGTCCTCAACACATAATTCATTTTTATCATCGTTTGCCCCATCACCTTGCTCTTCAATGTGAGGCATTTCTAGAGAAGGTCCTTTTATCTTCATCTTACGAGGAAATTCCACCATAAAAACAAGGCTATTCTCAAGACAACTAACCAGGGAAAAATTATGTTAACAATATTTTTCATCAAATTTTGGTGGCCCGTAAAAATACAACGCATATGACCTGGCACTATTTTGTTTCAAGAAGCCATATAATTTGAAGGACCCATCTAGACTTGTGTTGCACTCCTCTTCACAAATGGTGGAAAAAATGTTGATTTCATTAGATTCTTCACATAGTTCCATGTCTATAATGTCATGTTAGAAGGGACGACCCATGCAACCATAATCAAATTCATCACTCTGAGGATGGTCTATCGATTATCTCCACAACAAAGATATTATGTGGTTGTTTGAGTTCATCATACAGAGTCAAGTAATAGAAATCCTAATCTAGATCTCGCATGCCTAGGCCTAGTGCTAATCATCCTAATCAAAGAGTTCTCAAGACTGTTGATATAAATACATGAGGTGTTACTGATTCTTTTACAAAATTTGTGTGGTAGCTTGTTGTTGTAAAGGTGATTATTGATTTGTTTCTTGCATATTTTTATTGACCTGGTTTTTTTTATCTAGACACCTCAAATCACATTAAAAATTCCTTGATATTTTCATCTAATATCTGTAAGATCTTGTTTATTGCAGATAAATGCAACCAATATCGCCACAAAAGTTGCTTGTCTCATTTTGAGTGTGGATGAAATGGTGAAAAATACAAAGGTAGGTTTTGAGTTATTTGTTCCTCATATTTATTCCTTTACCTTTCAACTATTGACATGCCTTCTATGAGAAAAAATTTCATGTAAGTCATATTTGAATGCAGTTTGAGAGTGCTCAATGAAAAGGGGAAACAATTTTAATGGATGGACGAGGTCCCTGTTATCACTCCAGGAAACTCTCCTAGGCTGTAAGTCGGAGATGCCTGGTAACTAACTCTTTTGAAGCAATTTTCTTAATAAATGATGTGGTTTTTGGATCAAGATTAGTATCCAGGGACTGGACTGTGTTTTCAAGACTGTCTAGGAATACAAAATCTCACAAGGCCTTCTAGCAATGCAGTCAGACAAGGCTTGATTAAATGAGGAAGAAAACAGTTATTGAACCAGATTATACTTCATACCAACAAGCACAATGGGTTTAATAACCAAGAAATAACTTATGATTATCAGCTAAAGCAATCAATCAGTGAGATGACAGTCACTGCAAATTGAATGAGCATCAACAAAGAACTTTCACTCATAAGCTATCAGAGAATAGAGGAGAAAAATCTGACTACACAACTGAAGGAAGCTTGAAGTTTTTTATAAAATAAGAAGAAGTCTTTTCATTACAGTGGCAGCATCATAGCACTCAAAATCGAACCCTTAGTTCCTATTCTACCTTCAGCTTTATAGCTTTACAATGCAGTTCTAAGATCTTGAAAACATGGATCAAATCAACTAAAAATAGCAAGTCAAAATCTGTTGCAAAATAAGTGGGATGTTTCCTCAAAATGAGGTCAATCCCTGATTTCTCTCTGTTGATTGTTGGTGCAGTGTAGAACAGCCTTCCAAGGCTACATGATGACTTTCAAATAGAGACTAGGTCGAATTTGCTGATGTGGCCAGGTGTCTTGCTTTCTATCTTAATTAAAACATGTCCATAACCTTTGAAATAACTCCTTTCTTCATAATATGTCAAAAATAACTGTTGTGCTGGACTTGATAATTCATTAGACATCCATTGGAAAAGATACTAAATCCTTTCATATCAAAAATTCTTGACCTGTGTAAAAACTCATTCAAATCTGGACACACAGGCTTTTGGTGGTTGTCTATGAAGATTTCTGGGTGAGTTAACCACCGAAAGTCAGAATTTTCAGCAAAAAATGCCTTTGGAAAAAATCAATTTTCTCAGCCGTGGAATGTCCGTTTTGCACATTCAAATAGTCGATTTTTAACTACATATCATAAGATTTCCAATGGTGCAATCATATTTGGATTTGGAGCTAGGGAAGTTAGTCAAATGTTCCCTACAATATTAGGCATCATTCTTGCAAAAATGCCAATGCATTTTTTATCGTTAACAGTCCCGATGGTGGCTTCCATGGTCAAGGTCAAGGCATGCACAAGTGATGAGATCAATGGAGCTTGTTGGTGGGTGCAATTTGAGTAGAGTTCAGTTTTGTACTCATACTAAAGAGAGGAATGTACTATAGGCATTCTTCTTTATATAGAGGCATGCCATCATGGAAAACAATTCTACTTATTTTTTAATTTTATGTTGTGGGCGATCTCATTTTTTCTAGGATGACTTCATCGCCATTGAGATTGTCTGTTGGTTACTAGATTTAAATAGTTTTCCTTTCTGGATTCATTTTCTCAAGCATTCATTTCTTCTCCAATTGTATTCCCTGAAAACCAACATAATTTTTTTTGAGACTCGTCTATATTGTATGTTTTACTTATCACTAGGAGAATGAGTTGCATGTAATAACCCAATTAATTGTAAATTATGTTGATAAAAGTGTATGTTAGATAATTTGTTCTTGCACATTTTACAATCCTTGAGAATATTTGACTAGAGGTACTTGGAGGTATTGAAACTTATGTTTTTTCTCTATGAATGAACCAAACATCGTTGTCAAGAAAAATGGGAAGTTTGGTTTGACTAGATGAAACAAAAAACCGGACCTCACTGAAATAAGGCACTACCTTTTTTCATGAACTTGGTTGTATCTAAAATTATAGTAGCATTATGGATTTTGTGGAGCTCCTATGGTGATTATGTGTGAAATTTCCATGCTATATAGATTGAAAACAATGTTATCTGTGCCATTGGTATCCAAGTAAAAAAAAAGGTTTTAATAGCTATGTTTCCCTTAGGTGTGATCAATCTATATTTTACTTGTGGAACACTACTTTAAATAGGCTGCACTTTTAGTAGTGGTTTTATCTAGCTAAGGAACCTAATGAGAATTAGTCCTTAAGTTTATAGTTCGCTTAGTTCTCAAGCCTGAAACTAGGTCATTGATTGGATTTGGAAATGTTTCATCTATTTTAACTGTTAATGGTTCAAATTTGTTTATGGAGATTCAACTAGGGAATAAAGTCTTGTTCTACATTTCTTTGGAATTATTTTGAAACTAAACTTTCCTAATTTATATGAGTGCTTATTTTACTTGTTGGATTTTCTTAGAACTAAAGAAACTTTTAATTGTGTATATGATTCCTTAAACAAAACATTGTTACAAGGTCTTTGGTAAGTCACCCATGATATTAATATTTTATTCATGTGAATAGAGTTTCCACAGTCTAGCAAGATTTCTTAGATATTGGAATGCTAGGCATTAAGCATTTAATACGTTACCTAGTCCATTTCTGGGAAGTGTTTAGTTGTGAAAATTGTTCCATAGCCATACTAGTGTACCTTGGGGCCCATTATCATCATTCATGGGTTATATCATGTTTGAAAACAATATTGGCACTAATGATCGATGATTAGACAGTTTCCCCCATGCTCAACTTCATATAATTTATTTATATGGGTAGATTCATAGTCGGAGTTGGTTTGGATTGAAGACTTGTGGCTATGGTGGCATCCCTTTTTGAGGTTGTTGCCTAATTTTATTACCACTTTATTATGGGTACCTTGGAGAGTAAATTTTTCTTTGTAGGAAAAAGTGTGAAGTAAAATCTACTTGTATGCATTCTATTAGTGATCATTGAAGACATGTGTATTGGTGTGAATTTTCCTAAGGCATAGAATTTCTTTCAAGTTAATCATTCTACTTGGAGCACTTTGGATGATTCATTGGGACATTTGAGGAGTATAGGCATGTTGGCCACACTCATTGTAGATGTCGAGTTGTAGAGAGGTGACTTGACGAAAGGAGGTGAGTTGAGGACTTACCTTCGTTTGGAGGATTGTGTAAACAAGAAGATTGTAGCATGGTCAGGTGTTGAAGTATTGAGGCAAAGGTAGTCTGAACGCATAGTTTTTGCTACAAATATTGGCTAATTGTGCCATGAGGTGAATAGTGGAGTCAAGTTAGAAGACTTTATTTTGGGGTGAATTCATAGTGTAGCAAGGTGAGGGTTGACCTTGACTTGGTCTAAGGGTTGTGCGGATGGACCAAATTGTGAAAGGAAGTGACCAATTTGTGCATGAGGGTGTGCAGTCTCAAGGAGTGTGACAGTTTGACTGGCCATTCAACTAGTTCACGACTTGGGCGAGAACAATAGAATGACAAAGGGGTCAAGAGTAGAGATGCATGATTTGGTTCAAAGTGTGACATTTAAACATTGGAGATGATATCCTTGATGAAGATCAGACGATGGAAGATGTAGTGAGGAAAACGTGGACACTTTCCTTAGTCTTTGGAGTTGGCCAAAGTGACAGATATGTGGAAAAAAAGACTAAGTTAAAGCATCAGGAGGCACATTTCAAGACTTGGAAGTGACAGTTGGATTGATCACCAAACTAGTCCAGGACTTGAGATGCATAATGTGCAAAGACATGGAAGCGTTGGTTGAAGTATGTTTGCAACAATGAATCATGAAAATTTCAACACTTAAGAAATTTTTTGAAGGGAAGTGGGCAGCAAGCCAATGTAGCAAACAATGACAACAATAATAGAACCTAACAACAACAAGGCAACAACAACGCAATAATATAGTACAAGAGAATTGGGTGACTTTCATCTTTGGAGTTGGATGGGGTGACCATATTGACTCAAGCAACAGATTGTGTGGAGTACTTGAGTGCATTACAGTTGGGTTTGTAGAAGGGCTTCCTCTTTGCACGAAAAGTTGGGGTTTCCACTTTGATAGAATTTGGGGTTTCTAGAAGACTTAGTTGTGACATGGCATGAGTCCAGGCAGAGATCACATATTTTTTGGATGTTGTTGAGGACAGAAACAAATTAAGGTGGGGGAGGATATACGGTGTTCATCTACATGGGCATGGAGATCCTTTCCCAATTCCTCAAGGAGACAAAACTTGAGGTTTCTCTAGCACCCAAGTGTTTCACTAATTGGGCATGTGAACCCACCAATGGGATTGCCCAAGTATGGAGCACACCAAGTTTGGGGTGTGCCAGTCCCAAGGGGAACAATGGTTGACAAGCATGATGATTTTTTTTGATGAAAAAATTCTGTGAAGAGGCATGGCAATTCATTTGAACACATGCGTTCATGAAGGGACGTGACACCCCCAAAAGACACAATGATTTGTGAGGGTTTCCTTTAGAGTCCCTATAAGAGAACAAGGGAACATAACAAAGGCGGGAAGATTTGAAGAAAAGGGAGAGAAATATTATCTCTATGATTATGAAGCAGACTTAGATGAAGAGGGGAGAGCTCCCTCAAGGAGCCAAGTCACTCCACATGGAAGGACATGTGCTACCTTGAGGTGATTCGATGGATAGAGTTGGGGTGGCCTTATTTTTGGTTCATTTTGGGGGAAGTCTTATCGCAAGTATGAGGAGGCATGCTAGGAGACAGAACCATAGGTATGTGCAAATTATTGTAGCAAAGAAGAGGTGGATGTACTTTTGAGGTCCTCCACAAAAGTTGTGAAAGTTGTTACAATGGATAAGTATTGATGTGACAAATATGTGTATGATTTTCTTGGTGAGGTGAGGTGAGTTATGTGACTCTTCCAAGTTATAAACTAATCTGGTAGTGCTCATATTGTAACAATTTTGCAATAATAGGACTTAGTCGGGTGTTAGGAAAGGTTTATGCCACCCGCACTGTATATGTGTTTCTCTTGTCTTTTTCAAAAGTGTTCTCTTTTTTTCATGGATGTATGCTTATATATAACTAAGTGTTAAGTTGTATACCTCACTAACTACTATTTTCATTTCATTTTAGTCATATTCTCAATTTTAATCAATTTCACACTTTGTAAAGAATATTAAACATATTCAAAAAGTGTTATAAATGGTTTTTGCTAGTACATTTAATCTATGTTCATGTAGAAGATTATCTACTTTCTATTTTTATTGATGAGTGAGCAATCCATGTTGATTCTAAAAAAGAATCAAAATAATTTTTATTGATAAGTAAGTAACCCCAATCAATCCTTTAAAAAATAATTTTTGCACAAATTTTCCATTTGGAAAACAACACTAAGATTTATGGTTATATAAGATTTATGTATTGTTATTGATTCAATTGAGGGTTATTGCACCTTTTTTTAAGTAAAAAATAGTTTCTAGATCTTTCTATTATATATATCTAGCACAATTACAACCTTCTTTGATAGGGTTTTCCATAGGGGAAACCAAAAACCCCTACTAGAAGAGAGTCATCAGAAATATTCTTGATCGACCTTTTCATAGTTTGTTACAAAGGATTTAATAAAAAGACACAATAAATTCCGGATAATTGTCCATGCTTATCAAAAAATAATGAAAAAAAAGATAGACTAAAACAAACAACATGCTTGAGGAAAGTGGGGACCATCCTCTTTGGAAGCTTCAACTATCACTTTAGTTTCCATGTTATGTTCCTGAGTATTGTCATTAACATGAGGTTCATCATTTAGGAAAATGTGGTTTTCTTGAGTACCCTCTGAGTCTCATGGGGTATGTTTCTTTCTGAACGTGGTTGCCTCCTCCCCAACCCGTGAGACTGAAATTCTAATCCCAAATACCACTAGGAACATTGCTTCAAATTTTCCCTCAAAATTTTGATGGTATGAATAATTTCCTTGAGCTCCTTCCTTGTATTATCCGAGGCTTAGGAAATCAAATTTTTAACCAATCAATGAGTTTCTACCAACCTGAAGAATTGTGTCCTCTTAGATCTTGTTTACACTAGGTATTTTAGCCACCCTTCAACTTCATTCAAAATCCATTCTTTTGAGAGGGTCATTTCCATTACACAAACTTCCCATTCGAGCTCCTTGACATCCACCTGGCCTCTACTAGAAATTTTCCTTTAAACAATTTATCTACTTCCCATACATCCTCTATAGCTTGTGATGAGAGTAGGGGATCCTTTGAAGTAGATGGTTTGTTCTCAATATCCCTTTCTTTTATTTTTCATGCCCCCACACTCTTACTCACACCATGAGACATACTATCTAGAGTTAATCCTCATCCAAAGTGAAAATACCACCACAAAATCCTCTCTATAAAACCAAAGAGGGATGAGAAGAGACAAGATAGTGACCAGGAGAGTAACATAACCCTAGGAGTGGAAAATAAACCAAATATTGTTGAGGCCACTTCACTCAAAGATAGAACAAAACACTCATTCATACACCAAACAAATATATGGAAAATTCCCCCCCTCGAGAGACGAGGAACCATAAAAGGGACTAATACAACTATTTAACTTACTAACAGAGTGGAAACACTACTAATGACTCTCCCCAACACCACAATCATCCATGAAAAAAAAGACTCATACAACCAATGCCACGGACTTAGAAAGGAAAACTAATTACCTAGAATTAAAGGTCGAAATATCTCAAGAGGGATCCCTCTTCTAGACCATCCCCATTTGTGACAAAACTCCATCATCCAACCTAAATTTAAATGGGTTATTTTCCATACCATCCCAAAAAGGAATTCACAACCATGTGCAAACATTATTTCTTTTGAGCACGCCTTATTTTTCTACTCCCAGTTAACATCCTTACCAACACTGTGAACAATCACAATTTTCCATTTGTAGCCACCTTCATAGGTAATCTTAGTGTACCCACAACCCTCCTTCTTTCCTTCTATCATCATAATTTTCAAAGGTAGGAAGAGGATATTTCTATTGTCCCACATCCTTTCCTCAGATTATTTCTAGTCATAAAACCTCCCACACTATTGGTACAAAAGTGTCCAGACTAGGGTCCTTCTTAGGTTACCACCAAAAGGTACCAAAGTAGTCTAGAGTGTTGGAATTTTCATCTTCCTAGGAGGGAAGAAGTCTCACTCGAAGTGAAACCGAGACAGGAAAGAGAGGGAAGTGTAAGGAGAATACTTAGAAAGTCCTTTGAGTTATCAAGACTCATTGTAGTCTTGCGCAAGATAGACTAAACTTGTAACAGTTTTGAGTAATTCCTAACTGGGAAATAAAGAAACAGAGTTGT
Organism: Picea mariana; assembly: GCA_032191745.1. NCBI lineage: Eukaryota > Viridiplantae > Streptophyta > Pinopsida > Pinales > Pinaceae > Picea > Picea mariana. Next base: position 58,496 of record JASDQU010754920.1, read on the forward strand.
GTTGTCATTCATAAAGAAGCATTTAATTATATCAGGCATAAAGATAATAAAGAACAACAATACGTTCATGCATTACGACTCAATACACAAGGTGTAGCTTCAAAATTTAGGCCTTTGATTATATTAACGATACCAAACTCAGATACATTGTCTATCTGGTTCTTACCCAGATCTTGAAATCTTAGTTATGCTACAGTATAGGTGTTGGCCCTTGACCAAGTTTTGAGAATACTTTGTCATGTTTGACCTATTTTTGGGACTTCGACAGGGTGTCCAAGGCAGAGCGCAAGTCGAAGCGGAGATCGTGGGATCTCGACCCCTTGTTTAGGAAATTTTGGGTTTTGGGCTATGTAACGGGTATGGGGATGTCGGCCCATGGGTTTACCCATGTTTAGGCCCTTTTTTTAATGTATAAATAGAATTCTAGGCGATGTAAGAAGAAGAAGATTTTTGGTACCTTGTTGAGTGCTAAGTACCAATTGTATATGCTTCGTGCATAATATGTCGAGAACTTGCAGAGTTAAGTGAAAGTGATTGTAAGAGACTGTGAGAAGGCTTTGTATTGTAACTCGGGGAAGGAGGATCCATCAAAGTATGTACAGATCTCTTGTCCTACATGGAGTAAGATCTCATGGCTCTGTGCATATAAAAGATTGACAGAAGGCAATAAAAGAGAAGAAGAGTTGGTGGACGTAGCCCCAGGCTGGGGGTGAACCATGTATATCCGGTGGTGTGGTTGCTTTGTGCATTGTGAATGTTTCATTATTCATATGATTAATACTTAGTGCATTGATTTATGTTAGATGAATCTGATATGTTATCTTAGTGCCTAATGATGTGAATAAGATGCTAGATCTGATATGTGTTGATATGCTTAGTGGTTGAATATATTGGATCCGTGTGAATACTGTGTTGCTCTATTATTAGGGTTTATCTGTGTTGTAAACTAAGGATGAATATTAATGAACTATAACTGTTGAGTGCTCTGCTAAGGTGTTACAATCACAGATCTCTGTCCCAACTAAGGTTGCAGACATTGGAGTCCTGCAAACACCCTTGCCTCTACCTCGGGTGAGACTTCATCTGCTTCGCAGGTGTTGTCGAAAGGGCCAGTAGTTAGGATTTTGTTGGTGCATTGTTGAAGTTTTGAACCTTGTGTATGCCCCTGTTCCAACAAATGGTTCCATTGTCGGGACCTGAAACTGTGATTGTTGGGAACTGAAGAAAAGAGGAAGCTCTGTGCATAGATTTTTTGCCCTAGTTCACAATATATACTTGACTTGTGAAGCTCTCTACTAAGAAGAGAAGTCAGATCTGAAGAAAAGAGGTATGATATTAAAGCTATGTGCTCTGATAAAGGTAAGAACAATGAGAAGTTTTGATTGAAAAGGTAAGATAAGGGGAATTTTTTTTTTCAAAAGTATGGATCTAGGTATGCTTTATAAATTTTGTCCTAGCTTGAAAACTAGGGCACAACTAGAAGAAAGAATATATGATATGAGTATATCTGATAAGAATAGTGAAAGATATGTTATTCCTATGCATAGAAAGAATGTTTGGACTAACAAATCGATGCAGGATCCTAGAAAGAATTTTTGGTAGGTTAGCTACTATGATCTGAGTGCACAGTACAGGAAAGGTTGGGGATCATTTAAAATAAAAAGAGGATTAATTATTTGTTACAGCTGCAGAAGACTAGGACATCTTGCTAAGGAATGTCGTGATCAAAGACCTAGTTTTATTTGTTGTATAGCTATGGATCATGAAGTTTTGGATTTCCTTAGAATGATTGTTAAGGTTGAAATAATGAATATGAGACAAGAGAATCCCGAGGAAGATCAAGAAACTGAGACCATGACAGAACCCTAGAAAGAATAAGAGAATGTATTGCTACAAATGAAAGAAACCCTA
>JASDQU010754921.1:426-11880 GCA_032191745.1 Picea mariana
CTCTTGAACATTGTATAAGCTATTTATGATAAGGAAGTTTTGCTGGGTTTTCTTCCCCTAGAGGGTTTCCTAGGATAAATGTTGTGTCTCTTGTGGATGTGTATTTCTCAGTGATCTTGTTCTTATTATGCTCTTATCTTTATGAAATGCAAAGAACTATAATAATGGCATAAAACATTAACAGAAGACAAATAAGAAGAACAAGAAAAATTCAAAACCAGGTTGCAATTTAGTGATGATTCATAATAAGATGAAGAGATGGCTAACTTTGTAAGGAAATTAAAGAAAGACACTCACAAGTATAAAGGTACACTTCCATTGAAATGTTTTAATTGTGGTGGTATTGGTAATTTTCTTCTAAATGTCCTCATAAGAATAAATATAGTGATGAAGAAGAATCTTGTAAAAGGGAAAAGAAATATCAAAAGGGAAATAAGAGAAGAAACAAAAGGAAATTCTTCAAGAAAAGTTTCTACTCAAAAGAGGACATTTCCTCGTTAGACGAGAAGGATAATGATAGTGACAATGATTGAGAAAGAGTATTCTTCATGGAAGTAGAAGATGATGAACAAGGTTTTGAAGAAGAAGGTGAATTCGATCTCATAGCAGAGCTAATCAGTGCATTAGAAGAACTTAGGAAAGAAAGAAAGAAAGAAAAACAAGTCACTCAAGGAAGAGTTAAAAATGAAAGAGGGATCTCAGAATTCCAACTCTAAAAAAATTGAGCAAATGATCACGAGTATAAAAATTCAAATATAAGAAAACAAAAGAATTGAGGAAATACTTAGAAGTAAGTTAGAAGAAAAAGAGCAAACGATTGGAAACTTGGAAGTAGAAATAGTCTCTTTAAGGAAAGATATGCAACAGAACAACACTAGAATAATGGATCAAATCATCAGTAGTCAAAGACCATCCAATGATAGATCTAGACTAGGATACAATCAAGTATAGAATGAGAAAGGATCGAGCTCCAAGACAATAGAATAGGAAGCATAAAAAAGAAGTTATGCAGAGATTGTCAGATATTATGTCAAGAAGGAAGAATGAAAGCCCCCAAAGAAGAACATTCCAAAAATAAAGAAGACATAAGAAAATTAATTTAGAAGGAGTGCATCACAAAGAAGATTGTATACTCCCAGGTATCAACGGTTCTCTTATGTTCATTGTTTTAATTGTGCTAATTTTGGACATCAAGCTGTAAACTACAGAGCATATGCAAAGAACCGAAGAAACTATGCAAGGTACTTAAATAATAGTTATCCCACAAAATCTTATGAAACATAAAGAAGAAACCAAAACAGTTTTGGCTCATTGAGAAATGAACTGGAATTCTACAAATGCAACAATTTTGGATACATAGCGAAGAACTGTAGATTGATTATTCCACTCATAGAAAAAAAACACGACATTAATAATCATATATCAGAACCACAAGAGATATGGAAAATAAAGCATAATCAATGCTCGCTCGTTGTACAAGCCCAACACAAAAAAGTGAATGGTATTTTGATTGTGGTTGTTCAAAGCATATGACAGGTGACAAGAATAGGTTTCTAACTCTAAAGAAATAAATAAATTGATCAATTTCATTTGACAATAATCATTCAACTAAAATTATAGGTAGATGCACAATTAAGCTTGGAAGCAAAGATGCCATGGAAGAAAATTCTATACTGGTCGAAGATATGAAACACAATCTATTGAGTGTAAGTCAAATGTACGATCAAGGACACACACTTCAGTTCGACTAAGAGAAATGTGAAATTAGGAAAGAAAGATCAGGAAAGTTAGTGGCGATAACAATAAGGACTTTGAACAACATATATGTTTTGAATGAAATTGGAAAGGAAAGTTGTTGCTTAGGAAAGAAAATGAAAGTTGGATCTGACATACAAGAATGGGTCACATGAACTTTGACAATCTTGTCAAAATCAACAAAAAGGAAATAGTAAAAGAAATGCCTAAAATTTCAAAGCCAACGAATACTCTATGTAAGCATTGTCTATAGGGAAAACAAACCAGGACCAAGTTCAAATCAAAGGAGTACTTGATGACAAAACCATTGGAGATTGTACATACTGATCTATGTGGACCAACGAGAATGAAGGGATTAAATGGTGAACAGTACTTCATGCTATTGATTGATAACTACACAAGAATGATTACAGTTTGTTTTCTCAATAAGAAGTCAAAGGCATTCAAACACTTCAATATTTACAAAAATATGGTTGAAAGAGAGATAGACTTGAAAATCAAATGTTTGAGATCAGACAATGGTGGAGAGTTTACATCAAAAGAATTCATGGATTTTTGTAGCGAACATGGAAAAAAAGGTAATTTTCAGTAGCCAGGACACCTCAGAAAAATCGAGTCACTGAAACAAAGAACAAAACAATACAGGAAATGGCCAGAACCATATTGAAAGATTCCAAATTGGGTGACATCTTTTGGGCATAGGAAATACATACAATAATTTATATCTTAAACAAGGGAATGCTTAGAATAAACAATGATAAGACTCCCTACAAGCCATGGAAAGAAAGACCGGCAAATGTGAAGCATTTTAGAGTATTTGGAAGCAAGTGTTATATCAAAAGAGAATACTGCGAGATTGGAAAATTTTCATCCCGAGTTTGCAAAGGCATATTTGTTAGGTACCCAATAAAGAGCAAGGCATACAAATGTTTCAATATGAGACTCAACAAAATAGTGGAAAACATCAATGTACAGATTGATGAGACAAGTGTATGAAATTCCAAAGAAGAAAGAAAAGAAACAACAGAGCAGGAAGGAGAAGAGGACTAGAAACAAGAAGTAGAAGAAATAGAAGCAGAAGAAGAAGAAGAGAAGCCAGAAGCAGAGCAAGAGGAAGATGACCAACAAAATATTCAAATATCTCCCAAAACTCCTAGCTCGTGAATGTAGAAAAATAATCCATCGGAATAGATCATTCGAAATAAAGACACACGAGTTGAAACCCGAAGAAAATTATGCTCACCAGAACAAAGGCATCTATCACTGTTGTCCACAATCGAACCTAGTAGTTTTGAAGAATCCACCACTGATGAACATTGGATCAAGGCTATGGAAGAAGAACTAGATCATATAGAGAAGAATGAAATATGGGAACTTGTTCCAAGGCCTAAGAATAAAAGCATGATTGGCACAAAATGGGTATTCAAAAACAAGTTGAACGAGGATGGACATGTAACCAGGAACAAAGCAAGGTTAGTATGTAAGAGATATGCTCAGGTTGAAGGAATAGATTTTGAAGAAACTTTTGCCCCATTTGCCATAATGGAATCATTCATATTGATCTTGGCTTATGCATGTTCTAATAAAATCAAATTATATCAAATGGATGTAAAATCGTCCTTCCTAAATGGAGAACTAGAAGAAGAAGTCTACATTGAACAACTAGAAGGATTTCTACTGTCAGAAAAGGAAGATTATGTTTGCAGATTGAAGAAGAAAATGTATGGACTCAAACAATCCCCAGAGCATGGTATTTAAGATTGGACATGTATCTACAACAACAAGGTTTCAAGAAATGCAATGCAAACATCAATCTCGAGACAAAGGTAAATCAAGATAGTATATTGATAATTGAAGTTTATGTTGATGACATTATTTTTGGAAGTGATCATGACAGGATGAGTCAGAAATTGGCTAAAGACATGCATAATGAATTTGAAATGTCATTACTTGGTGAATTTTCTTTCTCTTTGGGACTCCGCATATGTCAGCAAGATAAAGGTATTTTTATCTCCCAGACCAAGTATATAAAAGAAATTCTAAAGAAGTTTGGAATGTTAGATTGCAAGCCCATAAGTACTCCCATGCATACTAGTTGCAAATCGAGCAGTGATGATAAATCCAAGGATGCATATCAAAGACTCTACAAATTAATGATTGGCAGTGTACTCTATATGACAACATCGAGACCGGATGTGATTCAAGAAGTTGGATAGGTTGCAAGATTTCAAGCAGCACCGAAGAAAAAACATGTTATGGTAGTAAAGAGAATATTCAGATATCTCAAAGCAACATAAGACTATGGATTATGGTATCCAAAAGGGAATGATCTATCTCTAGTTGTATACATAGATGCAGATTGGGAAGGAAGTGTTGATGATAGAAGAAGTACAAGTGGAGCAACCTTCTACTTGGGTGATTTTTTGGTGTCTTGGTTGAGCAAGAAACAATCTTCAATATTGTTGTCCACAACAAAAGTAGAGTATATTGTGTTAGAAATAATAGGTGTGCTTGTTTAACCATATAAAATATAGCAATATTGTCACCCAACTATAGGCCGAAGCCACCCCCGAGCACCTTAACCTTGACAGAGAATAATTCTGGAAAAAAACCCTAGGCCTAAAGGCCAATAAAGGTAGCATATCACTCTCCAGAGTTAGCATACCAAGAAAAAATTCCAAACCATAACCAAGACAGAGTCCAAGACTGAAACCGAAAATACAAGTTGCAGTAGTTGCAACTGCAACTACTCTCCAGAATTATGCACAACTAAATTTCTGCATTTGTGAGTTGTGTGTGTCCAAATAAGCTCTTTCATCCTGTATTTATATTGCTCCTCCTTAGCTGTCTGGGCCAACTTCTCATTCTAGACTCTAAAAACTCAATATTAAATATTTTCTTTAGCCGACTTGTCTTCTAGGGTTATGTCCAATGCTTTAGGGTTTCTTCTTGCTTCCCGAAATATTCTATTCTTGTCAGGGTTACACGTGGAGGTTAATACCTCCCGCAAATACCATAATATTAACACTCCCTCCTAGATAGGGAGGTATTGAAGGAAATGGTCTTGAGCACAAACATACCATTCAACCAGTATCATCATCATAGCCATACAAGCTATCTCATGATTAGATTATGAGAACCATCATCACTATCAGTATCATCTGATAACATCAACTGCATCATCTCTTCGAAGCCATACTTCATCTAAGTAATCATGCATGATGTTGAATAAGTCACTCACTCCACAGAGTGATACAAGAACCATTCTTCTAATCTGGACATATGTCCTAGAAGAATAACTATTCCAACAGATGTTGGAAGCCACACCATGGGATACAAGGACTATTCTTCTAATCCAGACATACTTCCTAGAAAAATAAATGTCCTGGACCATTTTTCGTCTGGAGAATGTCTGTCCATTAGCACACTAACTATCCATCTAGTTGATAATAATTTTCAACACTATTGATAGTCTACATGGTAATCAAAACAACGTCATTCAATAGAACACAACTGTGTCTATCCATAGTAGTACACAACTACTATCCAATGGTACACAACCACTATCCAATGGTACACAACCACACCAAGTAGCACACAGCTACTTAATCAACGACACATAGTCACAACCAGTAAAACACATCCACTACAATAGCATACGTATATTTTCCAGAGACATACAATCTCCATAGAAATCATATCATCTGATATCAACCTGCATAAAACAATATCATGATATAAACTGAGTCATCTGGGCCATTCTTCCACTCACATCTGTGAGATCTAGAGAGCATCTGCCCTCAGAATGTAAAACATCATCCATGGGATATCTTGACTATTCTTCTCAGGCATAGAAGAATAATTGTCCTTTCTGATCCTGAACCATTCACCCAACTGGGCCATTCCTCTAACATTAGTCATAGTGAAACCTGGAGAGAATGAGTTTGACCTAGGGAATGCATGTCCCTGATTGTTGAACCTAGACCATTCACCTAAATAGGACATTTCTCTAGCACCAATCATAGTGCAACCTTGATAGAATGAGTCTACCCTAGGGAATGATAGTCCATACCATTTCCTAATGGAAATGATTGTCCTGCACCAACCCCCAAAACAGACCATTCTTCGAAACCACTCACAACTTTGAAATTCGAAAGAATGACTGCCTGACGAGGCTGACCATTCTACTTTACCACTACTAGCCAAGAAGAATGATTATCCTAGACCATTCCCCCACACTGGCCACACGGGGAATCGTTGTCTATGGTACATCAACAATCTATTGAACCATTTTCATTACGAAAATGATTGTCTGATCTGGACCATTTTTTGAACTAGAAAATGCATGCCCGTCAGAAATCTCAAACCACTTTTCAAACTAGAAAGGAACTGCTCATCCTAGACCATTTTTCAAACTGAAAAATGACTATCCATAAATCAATAACACATCAGTTCTCCCTCCCAACCTCAGAGTAATCTCTTCCTTTTTCAATAAGGAATTCATCTCCACGAGCCCTTGCTTGTTTCTTAAGTACACAACTTTTTCATCTTGGACAAAGGCTTTACCAAAATATCTACTATCTGCTCATTTGTGGAGATATATTGGAGAACCACTTCTCTTTTTTGTACTTCATCACGAAGAATGTAATGCTTGATCTCAATGTACTTCGATCTTTCATGGAACATTGGTTTTCTCTGAAGGCTTCATATAGCTCTAATCATTACAATATATCATGGTTGAATTCAACACTTTTGTTTCCTGCTAGCTCATGACATCGTTGAAAGGCTCAAGCTGAAACATATCCAAGTAGCACTTCTTTTTCCATCATGAGAGTTTGCCATGGATTAGCAATCCATCTTCTCAGACTTCTAAGTAACTATTCTGATACACTATATTTGTCATAGAAATTTTTCACCACATTTTTATTGTATATGAGATACTCTGCATCAAGTTGTTTGAATCCATACAAGGTCTTCTTATATCTGCATACATGGGTCCGTTTCTGGTATAAACTTCTTTCTCACTTTATTTATTGGGAAGAACAATATTTTACATGTAAATTCCAATCCATGGATACTACAAGAGGTATATCCAGAATAGGTTGTTGTCATAGTCTTCTCCATCCTTCTAGAAGAACCTATGAATCTTGCAATGCTTCCATTCATAAGTAGTTTTCACACTATTCTTTATCATAACTTCCATTTCTTCTACTCGATTGCTTCTTAGTGAGTTCAAACCAAGCTGGTAGTCTTGTGATTCTTAGTATAATAACTGGTTGTTCTGGCTTTTCTTTCTTTGTTGGAATCTTCATGTTCTTCCTCATGTCTCTCTTTAGCTCTTGGCTCCATGGGTCTTTTATAGATTTCATGCCCTGAAGATTCCAACTTCTTCCTTTCATCATAGGATCATGGATGTAGATGGAAAACCAAGATACTTTAAAACTTCTTTTCGAAGAAGACTTTTTCTAGAGTCAAACTGAACACGCGTTGCTTTTCATGGCCGCTACTTTCAATGGGAACATAGATAGATACTTCATAGTCCTCAATGGATCATATTATTTAAGATTAGCTCCCTCATAATCCTTGCTTCATGCATGAATGCATGCTCTTATTTTGGAATTATGTAATCATCTCCCTCCATCTAAGATAGTCCGTGCTTTTGTCTGCATTCTTATTTCCTTCTGCAAGGTGTCAAAAGTCTTTTTCTAATTTCCTCTTGGTTGTTGACTTCTTTCTGTTTTGACTTATTATGGGTCTCTTCAAGTTTGATTCTGATTTCGTCTTATCTGGCAGTTGTTACTTATATAATAGCTTCCATAGGAATTGTTACCAAAGATTGTCAACATGATTCATCTTTTCATGTGTATTGCTTGACTTGTAGTCATCGTGATAGCAATCCTTATCCTTTTATTCTTCCATAGGTAACATATTTTCTTCTAAGAAAAAGATATACATGATATGTACAGGAACTATGTAAACATGGTATATACAAGATCCTTGAAGAATATTGTTACCTTGACTTAGAAGAAGAAGTTTGTTTTATCCCGCTTGACTTTCTTTGAGGTTTCCCTTTCTTCGGCAACTGTTGCTTCCTCTATTTCTTTCCTTTTATTTAACTCAAGACAATGGTTTTTGTAGTGACCATATTTTTGACGGTTGAAGCATTGTATATTTGACATATCCTTTTCTTGATTTGGTTTCTTCCTTGAGCCAAACTTCTTTTTATTCCTGAAATTATTGAACTTTGTTGTGAAAGTTTGATGATCGTATTTCTTTTGGGATTTCTCTTTTGCGTTAATCCTTGATTCTTCTTGTGCACAACAAGTCCAAAGTTCTTCAAATGTGGGATACTCCTTTCTTGTGTTCATGCTTGCAGAAAATGCATCCCATGTCTTGGGAAGACCATTGAGTACTATTTTTACCAGTTCCTTCTCTGAAATGATTTCTTCAATAGCTTGTAGTTGATCTCTTAACTGAGAGATTCTCACAAGGTATGATGTTATGTTGTCATCATCATTCATTTTCATGTCACGGAGCTCATTCTTCAAACTCATTACTTGTCCATTTTTTTTGACTGAGAAGAGGTTAGTTAGGGCATCATACATCTTCTTAGATGAGTCAAGATGAGAGATGTAGGGTATCAAGTGGTATTTTATATAGTCCACTATGATACTCATGGCATTGATGTCATTGTCTTTGAACTTCTCCATAACTGCAACATTCTGAGGTTCCTTCTCTTTTCCTTGTTCAAACTGTGGTTCCATGATTTTTCCTTTCATGATATCCAATGCTTTATTCTTGGCAAAGATGAGATCATTCCTTGTCTTCCATGATCTGAAGTTAGAATCCCCTTCTAACTTGTTTTTTGACTTCATAGAGTAGGTCATAACTGCTTTGACTTGGTCAACCTTTAACTTTGACCAAAAAATCAAACTTGACGTCTTATCTTGCTGAGAGTATCAGAAGGAGTGTTAGGTTAGGGCACACTAGGATATCCAGAAATTAGGTCAATCTCTTCACTTAAGGTGCCTCAACAAGAGGGTTAGGGTTTCGTTATTGCAACAAAAACGTTGACTGCAACTGCAACTGTAACTGAGAAAATCCTCCCAATCTATCTTCCAATGGTTAGACTGTATAAAGATAGTGTGGGCCCATAACCCGTTAGAAATAATATGTGTGCTCATTTAACCATAGACAATATAGCAATATTGTCACCCAACCATAGGTCGAAGCCACCCCCGAGCACCTTAACCTTGACAGAGAGTAATTCTGGAAGAAAACCCTTGGCCTAATAGCCAATCAAGGTAGTGTATCACTCTCCACAGCAGAAAGTCCAAACCATAACCAAGAGAGAGTCCAAGACTGAAACAAAAAATACAAGTTGCAGTAGTTGCAGCTGCAACTACTCTCCAGACTTGTGCACAACTAAATTTATGCAGTTGCGAGTTGTGTGTGTCCAAATGAGCTCTGGCATCCTGTATTTATACTACTCCTCCTTAGTTGTCTGGGTCGACTTCTCATTCTGTAGGCTAACAACTCAATATTAAATATTTCCTTTAACCGACTTGTCTTCTAGGGTTATGTTCAATGCTTTAGGGTTTCTTCTTGCTTCCTGAAATATTCTATTCTTGTTAGGGTTACACATGGAGGTTAATACCTCCCGCAGCTACCATAATATCGACATATTGCAACAACAACATGTTGTATATAGGTTCTCTAAATGAAGCAAACTTTGCAGGACATATAGGTGGAATATGACGAACCTATTCCAATATTATGTGAAAACACCAGTGCTATAAGTATCTCTAAGAATCCAGTGATGCATTCCAAGATGAAACACATTCTGATCAAGTTTCACTTTCTACAGGAACAAGTTATAGAGAAGAACATCAAGGTAGAGTATATTGGGACAAAAGAATAGATTGCATATATATTCACCAAACCTCTTTTGAGGGATACTTTTGAGTATTTTCGACAGAAACTAGGAGTAGTTTAAGCCCCACAGTGATCTGCATGGTAGTTGGCACAATAAGACATGGGGAGAGAAGCAATAATCATGAAAGAATTGAATGTTTGTTGAATTATTTTTATCAAATATTTACACGACAAAGCACCATGAAGAGAAACATCAATAGAGATCAGAGGCTTACAGACAAGGGGAGAATCCCCAAGGAGAAGTCACCATTTTCCATTGATGTCAAAGGGGGAGAAGAAAAACACATGCATGGAAAAGAAAATAAAAGGCATGAAGACAAGGGGAGTTATCATGAGCATGAGTGTTTCCATAAACCATGTCTAAGTGGTGTGTGTAAGTGTTGTCATCAGTGCCAAAGGGGGAGATTGTTGAAAGAATAGTTGTTAAAATATTGGTTGTCATTGAATTGTTGAAAGATTGGTTGTCATTGATGTCAACCCTTGAACAGGAAGTTAACAAGTCGCATGTCAGTTGCATGTCATTAACAAGGCATTTATGAGTTGGCCCTAAATTAGGAAAAGGGTAAATTCTAAAAAAAAACAACTAATTTTAGAAAGTTCTCATATGAATCTATAACTGACCAATAACTAAGAGATAAATAGAGTGACACTATTCATCAACTCGCTTTTCTAATTACATGCATAAATAAAGAGATACCTGGTAATTAAAAATTAAAAAAAAATGCAAAAACACTAAAACTCGAATTTTAGGCATCATGTGAAGGAATTTGGCTCTCGAAAAGTGTCGAAACAGATTAAGAGCTGATATATCAAATTGGCACGACAATGAACTCTTCGAGATGCAACTCCCTGTAAAATTTTAGCCCAATCGGATAACCAAGTCAAAAGTTATGACTTTCGGAAATCCCTGCATTTTTTAATGAGATTCTCATTGGAAACACATATATACAGAGAAGAGTCAATTGAATATTTTTGGTGTGAATATATATTGGCATATCTGAGGCAGTGAGACGAAGGCAAAAAATTTCAACGAAGGGATAATTTTACAAGAACCGAGTGTATGAAAGAATAGTTATTGCAATAGTTTCTCATAGGTAATCCGTGAGTTGTAGAAGGGAAAAACACAGACATCCGCAAGAAAACAGTGTATGGGTCGCGGACCTGTGAAGAAAAAATGTTGAAGATGAGAGATCTAAAACCCAGGTCAGCTACAGATTGAAGGCATGCCTTCATGTGTATGTTAGGGTGAATATTCTGAAGAAATTAGGAATAGATATGTCTTACTGATTCATAAGCATTTGATTTGGAGAACTCTCTTGTGGATCTTGGTATGAGGTATGTGTGGTTGCAGTCTTGATGAGATATCGAAATTAGTATTAAAAAAAACAATAACAACAGGTTATCAGTTATAGTGACAGAGGTAGTGACACATTGTTCTACATTTATATTTCAGGGCAGTTGGATGGGGCAAGGAAAGGGGGTTGTAGCCTCCTTTAGGTTGGAGTCGATAAATTAAGGAGTTGAAGCTTCCTTCAGGTTGAATCCTGTAAACAGGGGGTTGGAGCCTCCTTCCAATTGTAGCTATATAAATAGGAATTCGGTGCTTCCAATGAATGTACTCTTTGATAAATAAATAAAAAAACTATGGTTTTCTCCCGCATTGGGTTTCCACGTAAAATTATGGTGTACTGTGTTTATGTGATGTTTATGCATTAAATTATGGTGTTGATGATATATTGAATGCTAATGATAAACTATTGAACA
>JASDQU010754921.1:25994-36786 GCA_032191745.1 Picea mariana
AGATGCAAGACAAACGTAAGTTACCAACAATGGTTATTTGTTTTGAAGGACATCACCTTGCCCAAGAGTATCTTGTATTTAACCTTATGAAGCTTTATGTGGACATTGAATTTACTCTGTCACATACTCAGTTCTATGATAAGTTCAACACACGCCATAATATTGCAAAACTGTTAAAGTATCTGTGGTAGGTTCCTAGTCATCATAAGGCATGGATAAGCGATGCAAGGATACACAAAAAGGGGGTGTATGTGAAATTTATCGTCAATGATAGTATCCTTCTCATTGATAAGAGTTTGAATAAGATAATTGAATCAGATACAATAGAGACTGAAACGGCAGAATGGGAGCAACGACCATCCCAAGAATTACAGGAAATTTTTTACAATTATATCCTTCATTATATTTGCTTTAAGGACAAAGCAATTTTAAGGGAAGCACAATGTTATATACATAACAAATAATAAATAAAGTTAAAATAATAATAAAACAAAATATAATAAAGTGATAATAAATAATAATAATAAATGTAAAGTCGTGACTAAAATTCATGACTCTTCGAACAAAGGGAACCTTGGATATATTTAAATCGATCCCTCTTCAATGTAAAGATAATCATTTAATACTCTCTCTCTCTCTCTCTCTCTCTCTCTCTCTCTCTCTCTATATATATATATATATATATATATGCTACTGAACGAAATTTTTGTATACAACATCCAACACAACAAATATTGAAAAAAGTTTGGAATTCATTGCAACAAAATGAGGTAGATAATGCAATTTATGATTTTTCCATCGGTTCAAATATTTCTTTTAATACTATTAAAAATCAATTGTTTCAATACTTATTAAAGAAAATTGCCCATTTTGGTTCAACATATGATCTTCAAGGCTTTGAAAGTCTTTGAACCAAAGGAGTTGAGGGGAACAAACATGGAATAGAGGAAAGAATTAAACCTATAAGGGATTCATATACCATTTCTAGATGCACTCAAGTGAGTGATGGTTCGACCCATCCTCGGTGTAGACCTCTTGTGAACACTCTTGCTTGTTGTCATCAGGGAATGATTCATTTGTGTACCATTCACTGTATGAACAAAACAAAGATGGAAAAACATTTATTTGACATATTGAGGGACACCATCTTATCCATAGGGAAGGATAATGTAATCAAAGTTGTCAATAATAATGCAACCACTTGTGTTTGTAATGGTAAGCTATTGATGGATCATTTTCCTAAGTTGTTCTGGACACTTTGTGTGGCACATTGTATAAATCTAACCCTGCATGACATCGGTAAAATAGGTTGAACACAATAAAATATATCTCAAACAAGACAAATGGTGAAATTCATCCTTAACCATCCATTAAGTTGAGTATATTTAGAAAATATAAAACCAGAAATCTACTCAAACCTATAACACTAGGCTTGCTACCCATTCCATTGCATTGCAAAGGGTGGTAGAGAAAAATCCTACATCGAGACAATTTGTATGCAGTGGAAAGTGGGTAAATACTCATTTATCATGTAAGGTGGTAAAGTAGTAGAATATACAACCTTTGGTGAATTTTTTTTGTCATGTGCAGGAAAAATTATCTCAATTTGCTGGTCTTTTGTAGAAATTTTGAGGATGGTTGATTCTAATGTTGCATGTATGCATTGTATCCAAGGGCATGTGGACAAGATAAAAGAACACATAACATCAATATATAATAATGATCAAGAACAATAAAACCAATATGGCCCATTGTGGACAATAGGTGGTATATGTTGCATAGCCCATTACATGTTGCAAGGTTTTTCCTAGCACCTAATTACTTTCATGTGCCAAAAGATAGAGATACCGTGGACAGATTTTATAGTTGTATGGAAACGATGTATCACAATCCTAATATACATGATCAAATATTGGTATAATCAATATCATGCATGCAAAGTATTGGCCAAGCTTTCACTATGACTAGGATGATACAAAATGTATCATACAAAGGTCACCCCTGCTCATTGGTGGTTTCTCCATGGATATTGTTATCGCAAAAATTGTAGATTGGAAAAAACCAGACCCAATCCACAAATGTGAGACAACTATTAGAGTAACTACCCATTGTCACATTATATAGATACTTCCCTCGCTTTAGTGATGATAAATCACCACAATGGGGGAAATCTCCGAGACCCTAGGGGGATTGAGATGGAAAGTGGAGTGATGGCAGGTGAAACCCCTATAGGGCGAGTTAGGAAGTGGAAAAGGGATTGGATAAGAGTCTTGTTGATAAGGGTAGGTTTCCAAAGTATGGTGTACCTGCCCAGAACAAGACAAACAATCGAGATACAAGACCAAAAATCAAAGGGGAAAGCAAGTCAATCTTGTTGTATTATCTTATAGTAGTAAACAAAAATATATATATCAGCAATGAAAAGAGCTAGTTATTGCATAATTAACCATCAAAAGTACCAAATGTTTATTGGACAATGAAGCACTAAACAAGGAGATAACTTCCAATACTTAAGCGTAACTTTTGATGGTAAAATGAGGCTGCAAAATGATGTTATCAAAAGTATATTAGGGCAGTCACTTGGCTGTAGCAAAATATTTTCTACAGCGGCAAATTTTACTCAAATAAATCAGCAAACAACTTTCCCAAATGATAGCCAATACCAAGTAGATTAATAATAGCAAGTAGCCAACTGTTTTCTATGGTAAAAGAGTGAGATACTAGAGATAAAAAAGTGATTTTGCAGCAGTCCTACTGGATGTAGCATAAGTTTATAACAACAAGAAGAAATACTTGGCCAAGCTAGACACCCTAGTGGCTCAAACAAGCTAATAGAAAGTATATTTGGTTCCAATTCAGAAAAATGAAATATCTCAACAAATCACGTTATCCAATGCAACGATTTTGTTTCTCCAATGAAATTTCAGATTAGTGCTTTAATCTATTGGATAATGGAGTCATGATTGTAAGAGTTGGATCCACTAATTCTCTAGGGGTGTAAGCACTTTTACTCCCTAGAGCAATTAAATCCAAGAAAGGTAAGTCTAAGAGGGTGTAAGCCCTTTTACTCATCCTAGCAACTTTGTGAAAAATAACTTATCCAATAATAATTAAGATGAACTTGGTGGAGGGTGTATTCCCTTATACTCATCCAAGGGTTTTAAACAATGATAACATGAAACAAACAAAAATTACCAACTAGTGTAGAAAATTCCTTAACAATTCCATAAGATAGCAAGATAAAACCCTAGTTTACCAAGTAAATTCCATCCACATGCAAGAAATAAGCCGCCAAGAAGGGTAGTGCACCACTTTAGCTCCACAATGGACTAGCAAGCATCCAAAATTTTGCACAAGAGAGAGAGATAGTCCAAATGCCTAAAGAGGGTGAAAATTTCACCCAAGTATGTCTTATTCTCAACTAAGAATGTTATGAAAATGAAATGCCAAATGACCTTATTTATACAAGGTCATGTAAAATGAGTTTGTCCACTTAGTTAGGGTAAAACACAAAATAAGGAGGTCGACCTCCTTTACTTTTTCCCTTTACAACAATAATTTGATTTTTACACAAAAGAAACCCTAAAAGATGACGTCATGCCCCTATAGGGTGACGTCTTGGCATCTTTAACAACTGGTTGTAGTGTTTGGAGAAGACGTTGAGCCTCCAAAGGCATGTTTCATTATGCAAGGGCTTCTTCCCATCAAAACATGTCAATACTCCATCCAGTAATCTCCACCATCACCAAACCCTAGCCCCAAAGGTGACGTCAAGCCCTAGAAGATGACGTTTTGACCTTCCTAGGTCAAACATTGGGCTAAAAGGGGCTAGGTCTCATCATCCATGGTGCCTTCTCTTTCCTCCAAAGTCAACGTCCATCATCTGTCATGGGATGCATTTTGTGGGCTTCCACCCCAATGAAGGCCCAAGCTAGGCTTGCTCCTCCAAAAACATCCACCAAGCAAGGTCCTGCAAAGACAAATGAATGCGCCCTCCAAGGGTCTCAAGTCAAATGTATCATGCCAAGTAAAACCACATTTAATACAGGAGCCACCTAAACATGTGCATCAAAAATACATTTTCAAATTAAACAAGTGCTCAAAGACCCTATGCAGCTTGCCAAGTTTAGGTATGGGAGGGTTTCCATGGTAACCTATTGGGTGGATCATTCCCCAAGTCAAAGAGAGTTTCTCGGGTGGACCCTCTATAAGCCATGTAAAAGGTGTGAAGTGGATGGAGGTAAATCTTATGGGCATGGAACTCATGACATACAATGGTTTGTATTATCTCATTTATGGGTGCCTTTGTAAAGGGTGTGTTGCACCTTCGTTTTCAATACATCATTTTTCCAAACCCATTTATTTTTCATTGATTAATTAAAGTCCAGAGCAATTGGGCACTATAAGACATGGAAAGAAAAGAGTTTTGCAACGTCACTTGAAGCTAGAGGTACATAGAGTGTCATATGCATGGAAAGAAAGGGACACAACATAAGTGTACACACCTCAACAAGCGGGACATCTATATAATGTGAGTTTGCTTTTGCAGGTCTTCAAATTAGTTTAGGAGAAATGTTTCATTGTTCTCAAGACCCATTTGGGCGAGCATATAGAAGGTTATGATTTTGTTTTTATATTTTTCCAGCTACATTTCCCTTTGGGCCTTCAACCCCTTCTTCCCATGAAATGAGGTACAATCCCTTCTCAGGTCAGTACACCCAAAAATCCCAAAAGATGGGGGGACGGAAATGATGAAGGAAAATGGTAAGTATTATTAGGGATGGTACAATGACTAATCAAGGAGACCTCCTAGTAGAAAACCTTTCCCCAGGGGTGACCACTTACTAGGGCACAATGTCAACCACCAAGGTGAAACAAGTCAAAGAGAATAGATTCCAAGTAGACGTTCTATAATCAAGAACAACTTTAAATGCAACATGTTCAAATGCCTCAAGTATTGAAGTGACACTTACCACAATACATGACTTGTACCTCATGGAGAAAGACCCATCGTCTTCCAAAAACAGGCGGATGTGGTGAATGCCATCATGATGAACCGAAGAAGTATGATGGTGAACATGGTCTTCATCTGTGTAAGTGGACATCACAAGTCAATCCATCCCTCGACACTCCATGTCTACAACTTGAGGGCCTTGAGACATCATCTCCTAAGTTATCCCTAGAAATGGGGGATAACATCTAGCTCCTACTCAAGGACATGTATGCATTGTAGAGTGCATGAAAACCTCAACATCTCCTGGTTAGACATGTGCCTACACACACTGAAACAAAAAAAATTGTAAAATCTAGGGAGGCTCACTCACCCTTTGCTCATATAACCAAAATCCAAAATTTCAAAATTGACAACTAATCTAAAAAAGAAAAGTTTGCACTTTTTTCATATAATTTGATGAAAACAAAAGATATAAATTAGATAATGCAAGTAGAGAAAAATAAAAATTAGAAATGAAATGCAACTAAACTATCATGAGAAATCAAAATGAAAATACAAGAAATCAAAATGACCTACCTACTTACTTGGGGCTTGGGCCCTGAAGAAGTCAAGTTCCTTTGACGTAGGGTCGGAGAAGAGACTCATCCACTGGTAGTGGCATCTTTCTCCCATTCAGAGTAGACAAGTAGTATTTTCATTCCTTGGACTTATTTTTCATAATGTAAGGGCCAAGCCATAAAATATCATTCCTTTGATCATACTTAGGCTCGCCCCTCTTCTTATCCCACATGAGTGAAAGGCTCCCTTCACCATAGTTAATATAAAGTACATTTTTTTAAGTAAGGGTATGCAAGTGGTTCTGCATTAGCCACATATTGAATGACCTTTTCACGTTCCTTGTCTATTTTATCTTCCTCTTTCTTTAATATCTTGATGGACCTGGGATCCTTTCCTTGGAATTCTGCAACTTTTTCTTTGTATTTGTATGTTTTTGGAAGCAAGGTATCTATACAATCTTCTTGTATAAAAGGAAAATCTCGAGGATCATACTCAATGATCTGGCGAGGAACATCAAATTCGCACTCACTATGATAATCTGGGCTGAAAATATCCATCACGTGCTTCTTGACCACCTGCCTTCTATATAGGGTCTCAAAGGTACCATCCCCCATGGGGATGTGTGCATGGGTGAGATCCATACTGAGAAAACCACCGAGAGTAGCAGTCGAACTCCTCGACAGAAGCATGCCCCGGGCATCTGGAACATGAATGACCATTATGTTCATGATGAGGCTAATGTGAGGGAAATCCAACAAGTACACTTCGACATCTTCTATGAGACCGTAGACCTTCACCTTCTTCGAATCAATGCCACAAACATTTCCATATGGGCGTGTTGTCTTCAAACCAAGTTGATTCATGACTTTTAGGGACATCACATTTGTTGAGGCTCCTGAATATAGAATGCAATTATTTATACGGAGACCATTTTAGCTAGAGAAAGATAGAAAGGAGGGGCATCATCCTCTCACCGTCCATGATACATGGTATTCAAAATCACAGGGGGATCTTTTGCTTCAGCTGGTACCTTAAGTACTTTCAAGAATTTTTTTCTGACAGAAGGAATCTTGCGCATTTCCACCACAGGAACTGACATATTCATCTTTTCGATCATGGTTGGGACATCTATATTCAACTGAATTTCTTCATCTGTTTGTGTTGGCTTTGGAAGCAAGTCATGGACTGGAGGTGGGAGAGGTGGGACGACTTTCCCTGCTGGTAGAGATGGAGATTTTCTTAGCTGAGATGGAGCTTCTTTTCTCGGCTGAGATAGAGCTTGTTTCTCTGGTGGTGGATGAATTGAAGTCTGTGGAGGAGGGATATGAACCTTATTCATTCTAGCATAAGTCAAGATTTGCCTCTTCTTCAACTCTTTCCTCTGATCCTCAATCAATTGGTTGAGCACTCTGAGTCATCCTTCTTTGGCTCCCTTTTTTCGGACTTCATCAAGTTGTTCCTATGTGATGCCCACATACTCATCATCATCATCCTGAAAGGAAAAATTTGTATCTATGAAGTTCATATTGTCAAGTGAGTCCTCTTCTCTCCTAGGACATTCCTCCTTCGGATGAGGTTCTTGACAAGGAGAGCACCATTGTGATTCTTCAATGTTGACCATCCCAACGGGTTTCATAGTATCAGGGGCCTTTGCCTCTTGTTGAGGCATTTCCTTCCACCCTGTAGCATACTTTTATTTCCTAACGAATGGAAGTCTTGGAGCAGATTGATTTGTCTCCAAATTCGTTAATCGGTTCATAACTTGATTATGAATCTGGACGAACTGAGTATTCATCTGATCAAGCTTTTGATCTTTGAGAGCTATTGGATCTGGTGTATTTTTGTTTGACACCTTCGTCTTTGCTTCTTCCTTGACACGAGGATATTGAAAAGGATCAATCTTGGAGTAGAGAAGATTCTCCTCGATCTCTACAATGTACTCTTTGTCTTGTGCCAAAGTGGTGGGTTTCGTATCCCTTAGGATGAAACCGAATTGCCCCTCAAATGAACTCACATAGAGGAGACGTACAACTGCTTCAGACGGGCACAAATCCTGCAAGATTTGGCTATGTAGCTTATCAAATATGGTATCAAATTCATTCACTATCTCGTTCTCCTTCATTTTAATCTGGTTGAACTGAATCATTAATATTCCGCTATACTTCTTTGTTTCCCATCTACTTTTGAACAATTTAGTGAAATCTTCATATGGTGCTAGGTGATTGTTAGGAAAACCCTTGAACCACCTTTGGGCATCTTTAGTTAGAGATGTTGCTAGTAGCTTCATTGCCACATCTTCATGTTCCACTCCTTCATTTTCTATGTCTCGATCAATGGCATAGAGGTGTTCTTCATCTATGACCACATTGTTTCCCGGAAACTTTGGAAACCATTTGTTGGTTTCTTTAGGCATGGTATTGGGATATCTAGCGATGGTAGCCATGTTAAAAGGTTTGTATAGGTCTTTTTCCCAAGGACTATCCATTGGCGCAAAGAGGATATTACTGTGAAAAACGATTTTGAAAATGGGGGAGTTAAATGGAGCTTTTCTTTGGTAAACCTTGGAAGGCTTGAATCTTCCAGGGGGAAGGGTCTTTGGGGAAGACGGATTCTAGAGTGGTGGAGTCTCCAGATGAACTTTAGCTCATCAAAGGAGGGAAAGGGAAAGGGAACTTCCCTCAAGTGGATTCGTTAGGCAAACTAGGAGTAAAGGATTTGGGATCAAATCTTTCCAAAGTGTTGTTAGGGTAAGAAAGATGATTCAAAATCCTCCCCGACAACGACGCCAAAATGTTATCGCACAAATTGTAGGTTGGGAAAATCCCGACTCAATCCACAAATGTGAGACATCTATGAGAGTAACTATCCACTGTCACCTGAGATAGATACTCCCCTCACTTTAGTGATGATAAATCACCACAAGGGGGGGAATGTCAGTGACCCTAGGGAGATTGAGATGGAAAGTGGAGTGATGGAAGGTGAAACCCCTATAGGTCGAGTTAGGAAGTGGAAAAGGGCTTAGATAAGAGTATTGTTGATAAGGGTAGGTTTCCAAAGTATGGTGTACATGCAAGAGAGTGTTGTATTTGCCTGGAAAAAGACAAACGATCGAGATACAAGCCCAAAAATCAAAGGGACAAGCAAGTGAAGCTTGTTGTCCTATATTACAGTAGTAAACAAAAATATATATCAGCAATGAAAAGAGCTAGTTACTACAGAATTAACCATCAAAAGTACCAATTTTTATTGGACAATGAAGCACTAAACAAGTAGATAACTTTCCAATACTTAAGCATAAACTTTGATGGTAAAATGAGGCTGTGAAATGATGTTATCATAAGTATATTGGGGAAGCCACTTGGTTGTAGCAAAATATTTGCTACAACAACAACTTTTACTCAAAGAAATCAACAAACAACTTGCCCAAATGATAGCCAATACCAAGTTGATTAATAATAGCAAGTAGCCAACTATTTTCTATGGTAAAAGAGTGAGATACTAGAAATAAAAAAAGTTATTTTGCAACAACCTAATAGTTGTAGCATAAGTTTATAACATTAGCAAAAAATCCTTGGCAAAGCTAGACACCCTAGTGGCCCAAGAAAGCTAATAGCAAGTATATTTGATTCTAATTCAAACAAACGGAATATCTAATCCAGGTGGATATTGGTGGCCACCCACCTTTTCCTACTGGCCCAAAAAAGTTTCTTGACAATTTTGGCAATTTACTAGTTTTAGCAGTTTTTAACTTCCTGGGCCATTTTGAAGGCCTAAATGAAGGTTTTTCATGATCGAGCTTCTCAATGACAGTCGAAGGTATGATTGATCCCTCAAAATGAATCTCCTTGACGATACCTTTCCAACTGGCTATCATACGCCTAAAACGGAGATCATATGCAAAAGTTACGACCTCGAGAAGTTGATGTACCAACTTACCCAAACAGGGCCCAAATGACTTTTGACACTTCATCTCCCAGGGTTAGGTTTTTGGATGTCTAGGGTTTTTGACATTCTTGTTTATTGTAAAAATGTCTTCCGAGCCTCATTGTAATCATCCTTTTGCGAATGCGAGTAGCCGCCACATCTCTTCTCAGAGATAAGCTGCCATCATTCTAGCGAGTCTTTCACTCTGTATTTTTACAGTCTCTGTACATTTCTTTCATTAATAGAAATCATGTATTACTGTATATCTGTGTTTATGAATGCATCTTTGATACATTTCTGTTATATTATTGAATATCTGTGATATCTCTGTGCATTTCTTTATTATATCTCCGCTCTCTTTTCGCGCCGAAAATAATCTGGATCAGTGGTATCAGAGCAGGTTGTTCTTGATCGTTTTTTTTTCAGTGCATGTCCCCGATGAGTTTCGAGTATAGCAAGTTGGGTCTCGAGCTTGTCTCTCTTGAGAATAATCGCTCTCACACACCCAAGAAACCCTCAATGGCGGAAGAAAAGAAAAACGACGGAGCAGAGGATCCTATAAGTCTGTTGCTTGAGCAAGCTCTCACGCGACAGAGGGATGAAATGATGGAGAATTTTTCCCACATGCTTCAACGCCACCCGATAACATCAGGCGCATCTTCATCAAGCGACCACTTTGGAGGCACCTTACCTTTTAAGGTACAGGTCAATTTTGATATTCCTATATTTGAAGGTCAGATAGATGCGGATGCCCTAGATAAATGGTTAAATATGTTAGAAGGTTATTTCTCTGTTCACAATTTTTCCGACAAAGAAAAGATCATCTTCGCGCTCCTTAAGGCTCTCCCCCATGTCAAACATTGGTGGGAAACTTACTGGGAGCAGAGTTCCACAGAGGAGTCTGGAATATATGGGGTTGGGTCCACTTGGGATTTTTTTGTGGATGCAGTAAAGGAACAGTATTACCCTGTTGGCAACTATGAGGACCGGTACATGAGATGGACCACACTGTGGCAAGAGAGGGGCCAAGCGGTTCCGGAGTTCACCAATACCTTCCATACCTTGCGCACCAAGTTGGGTATCAAAGACTTCGAACGACATTTGGTTCTGAAATATCATGGGGCTCTACACAGATACATCCAAACTGAAATGGAGTTTCTGGACATCTCATCACTCGCTACTGCCTATTGATATGTTGTTAAAATCGAGCAAAAATTCAGACACCAGAACAAACGGGAGTTCAGGCCTGCAAATCTACAACAACCAAAGTATGACAAAGACAACCCTAACAAATAGTCTCCTGAAAACCACTCCAAGCCACAAGAAAAGAAGGGTCACGGGAAGACAAAGAAAGAC
>JASDQU010754922.1:0-33554 GCA_032191745.1 Picea mariana
GTGCAAGATAAGGCCTATCAGTTGTTCACAGAGGTCGAGAGCCAAGGAGAAGGGATAGAGCAGGTTGTTAATGTAGCATAACAACGTTTAGAAGGGCCAGTGAATGATGTCATAATCCAGGAGTTTGTCGAGCAAGAGGTCATAGCATAACAATAGGTCAAAGCAACTCGATCCAAGCTTGAGGCATTCGAGGCATAACTAGTTAGACCAGAGTGACTCAGGACGAGTCACAAGTGAGTGTTGGGGGCATGTTGGCCCTTGACCAAGCTTTGGGATATTCTTGGTCATGTTGACATATTTTGGACTTTGAAAGCCTGTCGAAGGAGGAGTGTAATACGAAGAAGATATCGTAGGATCTCGGCCCCTTTTTGGGTCCTTTTTGGGATGTGGGAATATGTAATGGAAATGGGATGTCGGCGCATGGGTTTACCCATGTTTAGGCCTATTTTGTAATATATAAATAGGTGCTTAGGCCAGATAGAATTAGTGGTGAATATATTTGATGTTAGTAGGCAAGTAGACTAAGTGCCAAGATTTGTATGTATGTGATCAAGACTTGTAAGGCTTTGTGCATACTGTATGAAACTTGCAGAGTTAAGTGCAAGTCATTGTAGCAAGACTGTGGAAGGCTTAATGTTGGAACGCAAGGAAGAAGGATTTAGCAAGCTGCATAGATATTTTGTCCTATGCGGAGTAAGGATTTTGAGGCTCTGTGCTTGTAACCAATTGACTGAAGACAATAAAGAAGAAGAGTTGGTGGACGTAGCCCCAGGGTGGGGGTGAACCACGTAAATTCTATGTTGTTATGATTTGTGCTTATCTTAATGTGTTTATGACTCTCTAGCTAAGTGCTTTGATATATATAGATAGATCTGCTTATGCTTTGTGCTATGAATGTTAGATCTGACTTCTATGAATGTGCTTAGTGCTTTATTTTGCTAAATATGATTCATCTGTTTGTGCTAAGTGCTTAATCACATTAGATCAGTGTGAATGATGCAATTCCTTGTTCTATCTGCACAATAGTTATTGGTTGAATATTGATGAACTATTGATGTTAAGTGCTTTGTTAAGTATTATAATCATAGATCTGTGTCCTAGATAAGGTTGCATACACTTGAGTCCTGTAACCACCCCTGCCTCTACCTTGAGTGAGACTTCATCTGCTTCGCAGGTGTTGTCGAAAGGGTCGGTAGTTAAGGTTTTGTTGGTGTGCTATTGTAGCATTGAACCCTGGGTTTGCCCCTGTGCCAACAAGGACAAGTCCTCTACAAAGGAACAAATCTTATAACACCCTAAATCAGTTGGAAAAACTCAAGAAACCCAAACAACTAAAAAAAATCAAGAAACCCAATCAGTTGGGAAAAGTCAGGAAACCATGATGGAACAATTACATACTCCTAGAAGTTTGAAGAATATATTGTCTTGGGGATATTATTAGAGATATAAGGCTTACTATGTAATAAAGTGACTTTATTACTTTAGAATATGTTAATGTTCACTTTTTGTGTAAATCAATCTATCCCACATTCATAAGTGGGAGAAAATGGGTTTTCATTAATGTCAACCTTAGAAAAATGCCTAAATAAAAGCCCAAAAGCTCCTAAAATTGATGATGATGTTTCCACTTGAATAATCCTTGAACTTCCTTGAAGGATCCTTGGCATAAGTGTATATAACTCCAAAGTCGTCCCCTTATGACGTATCTTTTAAGCATGGCCCTCATGGAATGAGATAACATGTGGTTTTTTTCCTCATTCCCACTTTGATTTGTACATAAGTGGATCCTTGAGGGAGGCTACAATATGTCCAAGATAACTATTAAAACCCCATATATGTCCAAGATAAATATTGTGAGATGGATATTATTGAAAGTATTATATTTGGTCAATTTGGATACCCTATATTTGAGGGAATTTTTACCAAAAATAATTAAATCAAATGGGATCAAAAGTTACATGGTTGGAAATATTATTTTGAAACCTTTGCAATGGTATACAGAAGTCCCTCTAACTCCCTAGGAATGAGGAGATATGAGTTTTTCAATTCAACAACCCAACCACAAAATTGAGGTCGGCTCAACTAATTTTTGGGGATATAAATACTGTAAATGCAGGATAAGATTTTGCATTTTTAGTGAAACCTACAAAAATATCAAGTCTGAGGTGCACTCAAGGTATTGGGGTGTCTTTCTAGTGTGGAATATAAGTCTAAGGGATTCTCTTAAGGTCCTTGTTATTCTCAAGGTATGCTATAAGGTTGTGATGTTATTGTAAGGTTGTGAGGTTGTCATATGCACTGTTGTGACATTGTGATGTTGTTGTATGCTCTGCTATGAAGTTGTGATGTTGTCATGCTATGTCATGAGGTTGTGATGCTTCCATATACTCTTCTATGAATTTGTGATTTTTTCCTGAATTTGTGATGCTTCCATATGCTCTGCTATGAAGTTGTGATGTTGTCATGGGTGGATGTTTTCATTAGTGGATGTTTTCATGAATGGATGTTATTGTTAGTGGATGTTACCATGAGTTATTACATTATGAGATTTATGATATGAGTTTTTCTAGGGTTTTAAGGATTTTCTATGGAATGAATCATGTAGATCAAGTCAGAAGTACTCTATGTATGAAGATCTTGGATTGGTGATATCTTATTGAGTTGGTGCTTAGTTGAGAATATTAGTCTTCATTCAACAGGTTGGTGCATGTGCTTAATGGAGTGGGTGTTTCCTTCAATTTGGAGTTGGTAAAGCTAGGGGGTTGGTTCCTCCTTCCAGTCGGTGCTGGTAAATTAGGGAGTTGGAGCTTCCTTCAGGTAGGTTCCTATAAATTAGGGAGTTGGTGCCTCTTTTCTTTTGGTGTTGGATAATATTTGAAATTGGTTCTTCCTATAAATGTAATCTTAATATGATATAAGAAAAAAAAATTATGGTTTTCTCCCATTTGGGTTTCCAAGTAAAATCATGGTGTTATGTGTATGATTTTTTGTGATGATGAATGGAATTTTTAATGATTAATGTTTACATGATGTGATTAAAGTTAAAAATGGTAAAAATTGCTCAATATTGATTCACCCCCCCCTCCCCCCTCTCAGTATTGGTGAATATTCCAAAAATTGGTATCAGAGAAGGTTCCTTCAAGAATAGTCTAACCACTGGAAGGAAGATCATGGATAAGCAAGGAGAAGTTACCAAAAATGGAACACCATTGTAGGGATGATTTTAAGGATGGAAAATTATTTTTAAATGTAGAAACCTTAGCGAATCTTACTAATCCTTCATATGCTAACTAAAAAATTATTGGTGATACTTTTGTAAAATATTCAAATGTCTAAGGATTTTATATAGTTTGTATAAAATTTTGGCGATTTGTAAAGTAAAATAATTTTATCCTTTAGAATTTGGGCGAATCATTTTTAGAATAGAGAATCTTATTTTGGGGAAAACCATGTAAAATTAGCCCATGAGCGAAATGTATCCCCTAAAATCATCCATGCACCATTGTTTGATGGGAAAAATTATGCTTTTTGGAGCATAAGAATGAGAGCATTTTTGCAGGCACATGGATTTGAAGTTTGGCAAGTTGTAGTAAATGGATACATTGCACCATATTCTCCCCCAATAGATAATGATGGGAAAAATATCAGTGAATACAATTCAAAGGATATAAATTCCATTCTAAGTAGTCTAGAAGGTTCAGAATTTGTTAAGGTTATGCATTGTGATTCTACAAAGGAAATATGGGTCAAGCTCAAAAATGTTTATGAAGGAGATTCTAAAGTCAAAGGGGTGAATATTTAGACTTACAGAGGACAATTTGAACATATAAGAATGAAGGAAGATGAATATATTGCATCTTATTTTCTTTGAGTTGATGAAATTGTGACTACTATAAGAGGACTGTGAGAAAATATTGAAAATTAAGTTATTGTGCAAAAGATACTGAGATATATCCCAAAGATATTTGACCCTAAAATATCATCTCTAGAAGAAATACAAGATATGGCTATGTTTAGAATGGATGAATTACATAGAATACTTATAGCATATGAAATGAGAACATAACAGGAAAATCCATCCAAAAGGGAAGTAGCTTTCAAATCCTCCAAGAAGAAAAGAAAGAACAAGCCAAGGTCAAAACCATGCTCCAACAACAGTGATTATTCAAACAATGAAGAAGAATCCAACTTTGTAAGAAAGATAAAAAGAGGAATTGGAAAGTACAAAGGTAAGCTTCCTTTCACATTCTTTAATTGTGGTAAAGTTGGTCATTTTTCTTCCAAATTTCCTTATGCAAGGGGTTCAGATAGCAATCAAGAAGAAGTTCCTAAGAAAGAAAAGAAATTTCATAAAATATACAAGGAAATAAATAAAGGAATATTTTTGAAAAAGAAAATAATCTATTCAAAAGATGATAGTTCCTCATCCGATGAAGATGATGATAGTCACAGTGACTCAAGAAGAGTACTCTTCATGGAATTAAATAATCAAGAGGAAAATATTGAAAATAATGAATGAGACTATGGAGAATAATGAGAAATCAATCTTGAGTAAGAATTGATCAGTTTCTTAAGTGATCTAAGAATAGCAAGGAAGAAAAAAAAGTCTCTCAAAGAAGAGTTAAGTAAACTAAAGGAAGGCTTTCAAAACCCTGGAAAAAATTATGAAGAATCCAAGAAGACTATCATAGATCTAAAAGTTTAGGTGGAAGAATCCAAAGTGATTGAATAAACACTCAAGAGACAACTGGATGAAAAGAAGAAAATAACATAGAATATGGAAGCTGAAATAGTCTCACTAAGAAAGGAACTACAGAAGAAGGACATCCAACTAAAATTTGGAAATAGCACCAAAATAATGGATAAAATGATATGCAATAAAAAACCATTCTATGACCATTATGGACTTGGATGCAAAAAAAATAATACTAATGAGGGTTCAATATCTATGATGACAGAAAATGAATTAGAACAAAGAAGTTATGTAGATACTATCAAGGGTTCCATAAAGAAAGAAGAATGCAAGCCTCTAAAGAAGGACATACAAAAAATAGAAATAAAGAAGAATCAAGAAGAGTATTGTGCATTCAGAGTAACGTGAAATCAGAAACCAACAATGAATAAGACATAAGAAGAAGATAATGATTTCAAAAGAACAACACCAACTAGAAGACCACCCATACCCAGGTACCAAAATATTTTTCTTATCTTGTGTTATTCTTGCAATAATGTTTGGCATAAAGACATAAATTGTAGATCCTATGCAAAGGGAAGAAACACCTGGAATAGAAGTAGCTATGAAAATCCCAAGAATCATTACGAAGGAAATTATCCCAGAAAGTCTCATGAGGCGCTTGACATAAATTATAACAATTTTAGTGCTCTAGTTTAAGAAATTGAATGCTACAAATGTAACAATTTTGGACACATAACCAAAAATTACATAAGTGATTTGATAGGTTCTTCAAGGGAAACTAGGCATGTTTCTTTCAATCATATAGGGGAACAACAAATAACTTGGAAAAGGAAGAAAGAAGATTTGAAGGTTGAGGAACGTGGGTTTTCCTTACAAGCCCAAAATAGAAGAAGACATTGGTATATTGACAGTGGATTCTCAAAGCATATGATTGGAGACAAAAACATATTTGTAACGTTAAAGAAAGAAAAAGAGGGTCTGTCACATTTGGAAATGATAACTCAGCCATAATTATAGGAAAAGGAACAGTTAGTATTGGAAACAAATATGTTGTGGCATAAAATGTCATACTTGTTGAAAATATGAAGCATAATTTGCTAAGTGTGAGCCAAATGTGTGATCAGGGACACACACTTATATTCAATTCAAAGGAATGTGAAATAAGGAAAGAAGGATCAGGAAAACTAGTGGCAACAGTGACAAGGAATCCAAACAACATATACATATTCAATGAGATCTAAGAAGAAAGATGTTGTNTTCCAAATCCAACTTTCATTTTCTTTTCCCAAACAACATATACATATTCAATGAGATCTAAGAAGAAAGATGTTGTTTGGGAAAAGAAAATGAAAGTTGGATTTGGAATAGGAGAATGGGCTATATACACTTCAATAATATTTTCAAGATTAGCAAGAAGCAAGATTTAAGAGAAATTCTAGAAATTATAAAGCCGACGAATACTATGTGCAAGCACTGTCAACATGGAAAACAAACAAAAGTTGAATTCAAGACAAAGGAATACTCTACTACAAAACCATTGGAGATTGTACACATTGGTTTATGTGGGCCCAATAGAACAAAAGGAATGAATGGTGAACAATACTTCATGCTACTCATTGACAACTACACCAGAATGACCTAGGTTCGCTTCCTCAAGAAAAAGTCAGAATGTTTGAAAACTTTAAAGGCATTCAAGAAACTAGTTGAAAATGAAATTGACTTGAAAATCAAATGCTTAAGATCGGATAATGGAGGTGATTTTACTTCAAATTAATTCAGGGATTTCTGTGAAGAAAAAGGAATAAAAATACAATTCTCAATAGCTAGAACACCTCAACAAAATGGAGTTGTTGAAAGGAAAAACAAAATTGTACAAGAAATGGCCAGAACCATGTTGAATGGCTCCAAGCTATGTGATATCTTTTGGGGACAAGAAGTGCATACAATCGTTCATATCTTGAAAACAGGATTCATCAGAAGGAATAGTGATAAGAATCCATATGAGTTATGGAAAGGAAGACCGACCAATGTCAAGAAATTTATATTGTTTGAAAGAAAGTGTTACATAAAAAGGGAAGACAAGAAGATTGGAAAATTTGACTCCCAGGTGGACGAAGGCATATTTGTTAGGTACTCATGCAAAAGAAAAGCATATAAGTGCTACAATATAAGACTCAACAAGATAGTGGAAAACATAAATGTAAAATTTGATGAAACATACTTGTTGAAGACCAAGAAGGAAAGCGAAAATTCAAATATCTTTGAAGAATAGGAAAATGAAGAACTAAAGAAGAAAGAAGAGGAAGAACAAGAACAAGAACAAGAAGAGAAGCAGTCAGAAGAAGAACAAGAAGAAAAAAACTAGCAAGATTTCTAGACACCTTGTTGGATAGGCAGTTTTGGATATAATTTTGAGAAACATCTAAGTATGAAGAAAGCACACAAAAGGAAGGAATTGCACAGCAGGACGAAAGAGCACAGAAGATGAAAAGGGTGTAGAAGGATGGATAGCACGTGGGACGATGACAATGCAAAGACAGAAGGATAAATCAAGTGAGCGAGAAAAGGAAGCATAAATGACGATAGTACGAATTTACAAAAATAGAAGAACAACAGAATAGTTGTATAAAGAACAAGAAGTAGGAGAAGGAAAAAAACCAATTAATTGAAGTTGGCCATGCCATGCATTGTAATGGGTTATTTTGGGATAAATAAGAATAGAGCTTGAAACCCTAGATTTTGGGGTATAAATATGTAACGGGATTGGGAGATTAGAGAGTGTGTGTAGAAGGGAATCGAGGTTATGAAAAGATCATGAATGTAATAGATAGTTAGTAAGAAAGAAAATGAATATAGAAGGATTTTAGAGAGGATATTGCATATTGTGTTCTTTACTTATTTATATGTGTTTATGAATGATGATATACTTCGCAGAATAGATTTAGTCTATGGAATGGTTATTATTTTATGTTCCTGTATGGCTGTGATAACATAGGTAATAATCAAGGACATACATAATATAGAATAAGAAAGAGTGATTCACGCATCAGCTTCCATTTCCCTTACTGCTACAAAAACCTAGTTCTTGTAGCCCCAATAGATACATCGGGTGAAACTTCATTTGTGCAAGAAGGTGATGTCGAAAGGGTCGGTGTATTGAGGGTTTTGTTGGTCATATTCAAACCAAAACTTGGGTATTACAACCCCTACGCATACCAGACTAAGCCAACAAATGGTTTTGTTTCCAAGACCGGGAAATTATGACTAAGGGAATGTTCTAGAGGTCGAATAAGAAAGAGATCACAAACTAGTTGGAATGAAAAGAATGGGACTTCGCATGAGAAGAGAACATAAACCCT
Source organism: Picea mariana (assembly GCA_032191745.1). Lineage (NCBI taxonomy): Eukaryota > Viridiplantae > Streptophyta > Pinopsida > Pinales > Pinaceae > Picea > Picea mariana. The sequence continues at coordinate 8,056 of JASDQU010754922.1, forward strand.
TGAATGAGTGACAAGAAATGGATGTAAAAGTATGTGTTCACAGATCTACATGAAATTTTCTTTGGTGAATTCCAAGAAATTGTGATCGAGTGGCTAGAAAGATTGGTAGAGAAGACAAGAAGGTTTAGTGTTGCAGCACCGAAGAATTGGAATCTAGAATTGGTAAGGCAACTAAATTCGGTAAGTAACCGAACTACGCAAGCAATTGATTTTTAGTTGGATAGTGTGTTCGGGGGTTATGTTACAGAATTTGTTGTAGATTACATTCAATCATACAGTGTTGCAGAAAGAAATTTTTTCAAAGGCCCACACGGGAGGTTCTTGAAATCATTGAATACATGGATAAAGATGCTATTGTATGAAAATCATGTGATTATAATGAATTATGATAGCTAAATGGGATTTGTGCACATAGGGAAGTTGAAGGATAACAGAAGGATCGTCTAAGTAAAGGGAGGAAGAAATGAAAGAGGAAGGAAGGGACTGAGGATGCAAGAAGGAAGTACACCAGAAGAAGACTACGAGTTTGGAGAGTTGCACAGAGGAAGGAGGTATAAAATGAAAAATACTAGGGCTGGGAGAGAAAATTCGCACAGTGAGATAGAAGTACAAGAACCTTGCGCACAAGTCCAAATTGTAGAGATACCATATATATGAGGTGGAGAAGAGGGGTGTTAGTCCAGTACAGTAATAGAAGAGTCGGTAAGTCCTACTCAGACAGGATCCTGCATTGAATCCACAACCCCATGTGCATCACCACAATCAGAAATAACATTTGAAGACTTGTCAAAATCCATCATAGTTAGACAAGGAGGACAGAATAATACCAATCGAAATAGTGGGAGTAGTGTGCAGAGTCAAAATCAGAGTTTACCAACATCACAAAGAGGAGGGAATACACAAACCAGCATGGTGAGGATAGATAATACTCTTAGACTTCCCGAATTCAAGGGAGTAGGTTTAGAAAATCCATAATAACACTTGTTTTTCTGTGAGATAGTCTGGGCCGCAAATAACATATAGGATGAAGCAGTGAATATTGTGCAATTAGAAACAACATTAGTATGGTATATGAAGCAACAAGGTATTAAACCTACAGGACAGGATAGAACTTTGGCAGAAATAAAGAAAACACTACTAAAGGAGTTCAAAAATCTGATGTCAGAATCGTAGTATATTATTGAACTGAAGGATATCAAACATGTACAAACATAGTCAGTATGGGATTACAATCATTTCTTTAAGGATGTAATGGGGAGACTGACTTTCCAGATTCCAGATCAACAACATTAATATTGGTTCATTACAGGATTTCTACCCCACATTCCTAGACCACTAATTCAACAGAAGGTTGCATCACAACTTGAGGTGTTGGAAATCGCGATGAAACTAGAGTCGTCACTAGAAAGAGACACTGGGGAAATGGCACAAGTTTAGACACAGTTAGTTGCATTAACAATTCAGTTGGTTGAGCTTACCAAGGGAAGGGAAAAATGAGAAAAAATTTGGTGTACCAAGTGAAAAACGGAGGGCCACCATAAGGATGAATGCCTAGCATTCACATAGCACTTGGTAGTGGGAGCACCGAATCCACTACCTGGAGGACCATACTGTAAGATATAAAACAAATGGGTTCATCATCCCACTAAGTTTCCATTACTCTATAAACATCATAGTACTCCAAGGAACTTGTTTTGTAATTTTTTCAAATGGGTAGGACATGAAGAGAAGGATTGTCACACGATCGACCTACTAAGGGAATGTATATCAGATATGTATAGGGTCCAAGAAGAGAATAACAACATATATGGGAGTGGTGTACAGTATATCAATTAGAGAGGTTTCAATCAGGGGAACATAGAAAATTTTGGCAAAGGTCGAGGTAGAGGGAATTTTGGTCAAGGAGGATGAGGACTGATTATTTGTTTTAACTGTAACAAACCGGGACACTTGGCCCGAGATTGCCAGAACCCATGTACCATGTGCACATATTGCAGAGCACTGGATCATGCAACAGAGGATTGTCCCCAACTAGCTACAAAATGGTAGGTTATAGGAAACCCAATCCAAAATCCGCATCAGAATCAAAATGTGCAAATGATATCAATTGAAAAACACAGTGAAGGACCAAAAATCAAGGTCATTACATGTGGAGGAGATCGCACAGGTGCTGATATGGAAACTTAAGGAAAACAAACATAGCATTGGGTAAGGAATTCATCAAGTCCTATGCCATCATTCAATCCACAAAAGGAAAAAGAGACATATCAGAGTGCAAGAAAAGAAATACTTGTACCACATGTGGTAGCATCAACCTTATCATTGCCTCATATAAGAAAATTTCATGTAGATCTGTGAACACATACTTTTACATCCATTTCTTGTCACTCATTCAAGGGTTTATGTTCTCTTCTCATGCGAAGTCCCATTCTTTTCATTCCAACATCCGCATCAGAATCAAAATGTGCAAATGATATCAATTGAAAAACACAGTGAAGGACCAAAAATCAAGGTCATTACATGTGGAGGAGATCGCACAGGTGCTGATATGGAAACTTAAGGAAAACAAACATAGCATTGGGTAAGGAATTCATCAAGTCCTATGCCATCATTCAATCCACAAAAGGAAAAAGAGACATATCAGAGTGCAAGAAAAGAAATACTTGTACCACATGTGGTAGCATCAACCTTATCATTGCCTCATATAGAAGACCCAGTGGTACCTGAAAAGTCAAGTTCACAAGTAAGTACACTAACTAAATTATTAAATAGTTGTGTAGAACTAATGAAGGATAGAACTACACTCAGTATATTATATAACATGATTGATCACTATGCAAAAGGAAGGGACACCCCTGTAACACTGAACATGGTAAATCAGGTACTACGCAAGAAGAGAACCAACAGGGAATTCAAGTTTAATGTGTAGATTGGGGAGCACGATGTGGATAATATTATTCTAGACTTGGGATCAGATGTAAATTTCCTCCCTAAGAAGACATGGGAGATGATGGGGGAACCCAAGCTAATATGGTCCCATGTTCATTTAAGGCTTGTGAATCAGCACAATATAGTATCGATTGGGTGACTAACAGTAGTACCGGTGAACATAGATGGAGCGCGCAACATGGAATACTTTGAAGTTATTGAAATAGTATATGATAGTCATCCATATCCATCCTTAATGGGAATGGAATGGGAGGTCTATAATCAGGAAATTATTAACTTGAAAAACATGGAGATCATCTTTGAGGTTGGGGGTCTCAAGGTGACTACACCTTTGGACCCATTAGAAGGGAAGAGATACACAAAATAAGTAAGAGGAAATGGCACAGACAACTTATTTAATATGACTATGCGGATGGAGGATTATGTCGACCCAACCATGGATGACGTGCAAAGTTGGAGAAGTGTCAATTCATGCACATCATACTCAGAAGCTAGTTTACATAATTGGCAACAAAGGATGCATGAAGTGTTAACTAGATGATGTGCATGTATAAACCAATCATTACATTGGATTTGCACAGATCTATGTAACCCACCCAGGTATGATGGAATAACTGAGAATGGCATATTTATAAAATCATTTGAGTTACAACTACCGGAACAATAGAGGCTTCTAGCACTAGATATCATCTTGAAAGAAACTCATGCTAGATGGTGGGCCGCACATAGAAAATAAATGAAGGATTGGGCACAGTGCAATAGAATCATGCAGATATGCTTTGGGGCTAAAGCAGAAGTAAGTGCACAGAAATACACAGGAGAGAGCGACCTGGCGAATCATGTGGAAAATTTAGGGATTTATGGAACTCAGTATCAAAAACAGAGTGGACGCACCGATTCATACACATGTTGGACACGATTCTAAGGAATTGGTATTTATAATTGGAGACTCACAAGGAGACAACAACGTGGGAAGGATTGGTCCAGATATTTGGAGATTGGTATCAAGCGTTGTGTACTGAAACACAAAAGAATGATTATACTGGAGGAATCACATGATGGGATTGCTGGAGGAAATTACACAGGCAAAGCAATGACACAAATGATTTTATGCGTGGGGATTTGGTAGCCTGCGGTACACAAGGATGCGAAAGAGTATTTTCAGTCCTGCGATGTATGTCAAAGAGTGGGTAAACCATCTCGACACGAGGAAATTCCATTAAATCCACATGTTGTGTTGCAATAATTTGATAAGTGGGCCATTGACTTTGTGGGTTCAATCAACCCACAAGCAAGGAGATTAGGAGTCAGATGCATCATCACTACAATAAAAAAATTAACTAGGTGGGCAGAAGAAGAACCATTTATTGATTTCACTTCAGATACTGCTACGTAGTTTCTATTTGAGAATGTAGTCATCAAGTTTGCATTTCCGCGCATATTACTTAGTGATCAAGGTACGCACTTTCTTAACCAAACCATTGTTGCATTAACTTAGGAATTTCAAATTCATCATCAGAAAAGCACACCATATCACCCTCATGCTAATGGAACAACATAATATTTCAATAATATTTTGTAGAATGCTTTGAAAAAGACCTACAATATTGGACGAGATGATTGGGACTTACACATTCTTGTGGTACTATGGGAATATCTAACTACCAGTAAGAAGCTGACAGGGAAAACACCATTATGGTTGGTCTATGGATAGGAAGTTGTGATTCCCATAGATTTCAATCTACCTTGCTTGTGCATAGAAGCAATCACTGATATCTCTAATGTTGTTTCCATAGAGGAGAGATTGGTGCAGTTAGTCCAGCTTGAGGAGGAATGGTTTATTGCGGGATTTCATCAGCAGGTGTAGAAATCCAGAGAGAAATACTGGCATGATTGACACATTAATTCCAAGAAGTTTAAAATTATATATTTGGTCTTACTCTGTGACAGTAAGTATCTCCAACACTCAGGGAAGTTCTGCATGCATTGGCTAGGTCTGTATGTGATCTAGTAGATAACAGAGATAGGTGTTGCGCGATTGGGAACCTTGGATGGGAAGGTCTAGGACAGAATGGTGAATGGAAGTCAGTTGAATCTCTATAGAGACAAACAACCTTCTACATAGTAACTTTTGCATCGCAAGAACCCCTATATTATAGTAAGTGTAACATAGTAGCAATAAAAACAAGAAAAACCAAATAAAAAGTAGAAAAAGGAAAGAAAAACAATAAAAAGTTAGTGATAGGAGAAGAAAAACAAGTATGTGCAGTCCCAAGGTAGTAAAACTTGTGCAACAAAGATGATCATTTCACATAAAGATAACATTGTGCCAAGTTCAAAAAGAAGATATGGATAGGCCCAACTACGATGAGAAATGCACTACTGCATAGGTTGGCATGAAAAGACAGTTAAAACACATTCAAGCATGGAAAATACAATCAGACGGCCAATGTGACAGGTCATAAATGTACCTATTGGTAGCAGGCTAAAGTGGGGAGGAAAGTGTGCACAAAGAAGAATGACACTTGGAGGAACAATCATGGGAAAGAAATCATGCAAGAGGAAAGCGACAACTGGCAAGAAGCACAACATGTGCACATGCAAGAAGGAGGCAACAGCTGGAAGGAAGCAACGCGTGCATGCAAAGAAGGAAGACCTAAAAACAATAGTTGTTAGGGTTTTTGTAGGGTTTTTGTAAGGGTTTTTGTGTAAATGGATGAAGATCCCAATAGGTATAGATATAGATACATGGGTATCATAGAGAGGTTCACTTGAGTTTGGAAGAAGTTTGAGTTGCTACCTATGTAGAGTCTGTTTATATTTATGTAATGTTTTGATGAGAGAACTATTTTTGTAAGCAATTGAGCTAAGAGGGAGAGACGAGGTAGATCTTGAGGATTAGATCACAGGCTGTGGAACCTGATGTGATCTATTTTGCCTCACAAAGATCTTACCCATCTGAGGATACTTGTAAGTGCGAGGCACGATAATTTCAAACTTCCATAATAAGAGAGCCAAGAGACAAATATTTGTGGACGTAGCCTAGGAGGGGGTGAACCACGATAATACCTGTGTAATGTGATGAATGCATGCATATATTTTTCATACTTTTATTAGTTAAATGTTGTATGAAATGAATAAATGAATGAGTTATTATATTTCTTACTAACTATTCTTGAGCTATAAGAGGCCACGAGGTCAAAGTATTAAATGGAATAACAGTGGTTCATAATACAAATCACAATTAATGGCTCAGAACACAGATCCCTTATCTCATACTCAATCCTAGGCTGCAAACACCTGAGTCTAGAAGACACCCATTTAAAGCTATCTCGGGTGAGACTACGCAATGCACTTTGTGTACTGTGTTGCCTTCTGGTTTATCAGGAGGGCTGATAGTTTTACACTTTGTTGGTACCCTTATAGATATGAACCCTGGGTCTACGACGAAGGTAGTAGAGAGAAGCCATTCAGCTAAGAACCAACAATTTTTTTTTTTGTCGTTGTAAGAGGAATAAGAGAGAACTGAGTAGATGAGATAGAATGCATGAGAACAAAATGAGCAAACCCAGAAGACCGTTGAGCCACTAGAAGCGAATGTTGAGACCGTGGAACCCCACGAAAAAAGAAATCGAAGGCTGGTTGAGAACTAAAGAACTAGAGTTTTCCCAAAAGGATAATAGAAACCCTAGCCCCACACCTTGCAAATATCTGGATAAATACGTGTTTACGGATTTACACGAAGTCTTTTTCTGATTTTCCCCACCTACTACAAGAGTGGATACTGAGGTTCAAAGATAACCATGCGATGAACTAGATCTGACAACTCAATTGGACCCCAGTACAGATTGAGCAGTTACAACATGTGAACAACAAGTTCACCCGCACAGTCGACTTATGGCTTGATAGTATTGTGACAGGCTTCATCACAGAGTTTGCAGTTGACACAATGAAGTCATACAGTGCAATAGAGCAGGAATTTCTACGTAGACCCCGTGGAAGGTACATTCGATCCCTGTATACTTATATTAAAATACTGCTCTATAACAAAGGTGTAATGACAATGGAAGCAGACAGCTAGACTTCCCTGTGTGCATGGGGGAATGGGGGAAGCAATGACAGAGGAAGGATAAATGGATGAAGGTGAGGCTACAGAAAAGAAGGAGGAGGAATTCTTGGACCCGATCTTGATGGATGACGACCAGTTTAAGTGGATCTTGGTGTCACCAGGAACGATGCGTAGCAGAGTACCCTACCAATATAAGGTGAATACCAAGAAAAGAGCCGTAGCCACAAGGGAGGGCTTGGCAAGCAATGAATAAGAGGTAGAGGATCTCCGGGCTGTCAAGAAGATTGAGGAAATCTTCTGCACAACCTATGAGAGGAAAACAAGAGGCCCAAGAACAGGAGGAGAAGATAGCCATCCTTTCCATATTAATTTTAGTGTGGAACCCACAAACCTATGTTCAACCAATACACAAAAGAGAACATGATTATTTATACAACCAAAGTTTGGAGGAAGTCCGATAGCAAGAAGTACATCTACCACAGGAGAAACAACTGGAGGAGCCAGTTCAAGCAGCACTAGTCAAGTATCTACATCGCAAGGCGAAGGTAGCAATTTAGTGTTTAGAATGGCAAGCCACGACCCCACGATCCGATTACCATAATTTCAAGGAGAAGCAGCAGAGGACCCTACGAATCATTTGTTCATTTGTGCAAATATCTGGGAGGCAAAACAGATCACGGATGAAGATACCAAACTTGCGCAACTAGCGATCACACTGAGAGACCGCGCACTAGACTGGTACATGAGTCTAGACACGAAAAATGATCCTGGGATGACGAGGACACTGGCATACATTAAGAATCTATTGATTAATGAGTTCCAGAAGCCAAGCTCAGAAGATCAGTACATGAACAAAATGATCGACATCAGACAGAAACCATGAGACTCTGTATGGGATATTGACCATAGATTCAAGCGATTGAAGGGGAAGTTAAAATACCTTATGACCGAGATGCATCACTGGCATCTATTTGTCAACTCACTACTCCCACACCTAAAATACCCCTTACAACTGCAGAAGTTTCAGACATAAGCCGAGGCTCTAAAGGCATCCTTGCAGCTGGAAGAGAACCAGTACCAGCAGATGGACCCAGCTATTAAAGAATTGAAGGAGGATTTGAAGAACCTAACATTTCAGTTGAATCAAAACAAGAACAAGGAAAAATGAGAAGTCGTTTGGTGCACCACATGCAGAACGGAAGGACACTATAAGAATGAATGTCCAACATTCGCACAGTATATGGCAATAAGCATACCAAACCCGCTACCACAGGGAGGATTATGGTGCAAGATATGCAAGAAAATTGGTCACGACCCTTATCACTTCACGATGATGCAAGAGTACTAGAGAGTTCCAAAGAATTCGTACTACACCTTTTGTAAGTCAGTAGGCCATGATGAAAAAGATTATAGAACCATGGAGCTGATGAGGGAGAGAATATCGGATGCCTACAGGGTACAGGCCAAAACGATGACAGGACAAGCAACGCCACAGTTCAATCAAGCCCTAGCTCCATACAACCCTACTCAATAGCAATATAACACCTTGCAACAACCATATAACAACGCACAGCCACAGTACAACCCGACACAACCCTAGTATAATACCACGCAGTATAATCAGGCACCACAATACAACATGTAGAGAGGGGACCGAGCAGGCTATCGAGGAGGAGGACGAGCTAGAGGAGGTTTTGGATGTGGCAGAGGACCAGTCACATGTCAAAATTGTCATCAACTAGGACACTATGCATGGGAATTCCCACTGCAGCCAGTAACTTGTATGTACTGTCGCACATCAGACCATGAGACGAAGGAATTCCCGACACTATTAGTAAAGATCGAGGAAATGAGGAACTAGAACAATCAAAATGTTCAATGGATTTCAGCCAAAGCAAGGGAGGATGGAAAAAACATCAACATGGTCACCCGTGGAGGAACGAAGACAAGGAACGACACAGTCTGACAAGAACCTGCACAAAACAAGTGGGTAAAGAAGAACACCAAACCAAGGAAGCAGTTCGACGCACCCAAAGAAAAGGAGACTTTTAAGGAAGCCAGACAAGAATTTCAAAAGAAGGACACAACGTCGACTTCCACTATGCAACCAGCCCATGAAACCCCAAAATATGAAATGCCTCCATTATTGGATCATACCAAAGGAATGCCACCCAAGGGACAAGTAAGTACTATCCAAGACTTTTTACAGTCATGCATCAAAATGTTAAGTGATCCTTCATCTATGAAAATATTACAAAACATCCTAGAGAAATGTAGCAACGAGATGGAACAAAATCTAGAACCGAATATTGTCAATCATCTACACACAAGAATAAGAACAAGTAGGGAATTTAGATTGAATGCTAAAATTGGGGATTTCGATATGGGAGATATCATACTAGACCTAGGATCCAAAGTGAATGTGCTACCCAAGAAAACCTAGCAATGCATGGGAGAGCCAACATTGGGATATTCAAATGTCTAACTAAAACTAGCAAACCAACATAGGGTCCCACCGATCGGGAGACTGAAAGGAGTAATAGTAGATCTTGATGGTGTGTGCACTAAAGCAGATTTTGAAGTCGTCAAAATAGTGGATGGCACAACACCGTACTCAACACTACTCGGTCTGGATTGGGCATTTGACAACCAGACCATAATTAACTTGAAGACCAGGAAAATGACATTTGAATCCAGAGATTATAGGGTCATAGCACCATTAGACCCTTCATAAGGGGAGAGGTTTGTAGAACCCACTTGCCTGGACCTAGAGGAAATCGGCCAGTTGTACAGAAAAATTGCGCACGAGGAAGATTATGTAAACCCAACTACAGACGGGGTACTCAGTTGGCACAGTATTACTTCATGTGCAACAGATTCAGACACGGGATTAAATAAATAGCTACATAGACTACACGAAGTATCCACGAGAAGATGTGCAAGCATAGACCACGCACTATGGTGGATAGGTACAGAAATCAAAGAACCACCCAGTTTCCATGGACTGGATGATTTGGAAACATTCTTGACACAATATGAAGATGAAGTACTAGAGAACCAAAGGCTACTAGCACTGGATTTAGCACTCAAGGCTACACCCACAATATGGTGGGGTACACACAAGGAGACTATCACAAAATGGTACCAATGTAAGAGGTTACTGTGCATAAGGTTCGGTGCAAAACGGAAAAAAAACAAACAACGGAGATATGAAGGACTAGGGACACCAGCGAAGCACTTGGAGGAATGAGAAACGCTATGGAAAATGACCCCACCAGAGCAATGGCCTCACCACTTCATTCACACATTAGAAGGCATACCAACAAACTGGTATATAGATCAAGAACTGCGCAAAGGAACTACAAAATGGACGACATTGCAACAAAACTTTACCATCACTTTATCATTCGAGCACGGGAACCCCAACATAGATGTAGCCCTGAAACAGATCAGAGGAGTCATATTCATTGAAGAAACAGAAATATAACTTATTAATGAAGAGAAGCAGTGAAATAAGAAGACATTCAAGGAACTACTGTCATGTTACCAGGTACAGGAGGAAATACCAGACGAAGATGACCTGCGCGACATTCAGATTGAAGAGTAGAAGGTGAAAGAGATGTGAAGGGACCACCCATAGAATTTGAATTTATTTCTGTACCAATAAAGGTAAATAAATTTAACATCGAAACAGTTGAAAATCCCAAAATGGCCAGCATTGGAGACTACTGGGATGAGCCAATAGTAGAAAGAATTACGGAGTTGTTACGCGAGTATGGTGACTTATTTCCTACAACATTTACAGAGATGAAGGGTATAGCAGGAGAACTGGGAGAGATGAAGATACCTCTTAGACCCAAAGCGAGACCGATTAGACAACGACCATATAGACTGAATCCCATATATAAAAAGAAATTTAAAGAGGAGATCGACCAGATGCTTGAAGACGGCATAATCGAACTAGTCGAGGAATCAAAATGGATAAGCCTGATGGTCCTACAGGACAAGAAACAAGGAAGAGGGATTAGGATATGCATCGACTTGAGGAAATCGAATGATGCATGCCTACACAACCCATTCCCTACACCGTTCATGAATGAAGTATTAGATAATTTCTGGGGATATGAATCTTACTCATTCACTGATGGATTCTTAGTCTACCATCATATTAAGATAGCACAAGAGGACAGATACAATACCATATTCGCAACAGAATGGGGATCTTACCAATATACAGTCATGCCATTTGGACTAAAGAATGCACCAACAATATTCTCCAGAGTGTTCATCGTAGCATTTGAAGAATTCATCCATCAGTTTCTCGAAGTATACCTGGATGACTCGACAGTTTATAGTCTGTTGAAAAACCATGTGGAAGTTTTACACTTGATGCTAGAACGATGTAGATAGTTTCATATATCACTAAACATAAAGAAATGTATATTTTGAAAACCATTTGGGATACTATTGGGCCATAGAGTATGCAAACAAGGACTATTGGTCAATCCGAAAAGATCGTAGTCATCGTTAATTGACCAGCACCAAAAATAGTCCATCGGCTACGAGCGACGTTAGGACACATAGGCTACTATTGAAAATTCATCAAAGGATATCCGTAGATCACAACACCAATGGAAAAACTGCTAAGGAAGGATGCAAAGTACTAATGGAACGACGAATGTCAATATAGTCTGGATACCTTGAAGGAGAAGATGGTCACTGCACCGATATTAGTATTTCTGGACTGGGGAAAGACATTCCATGTGCATGTAAATGCATCAACGATAGCACTTGGAGCTATCTTGGCGCAACCAGGAGTAGGATACTTGGATCACTTGATAGCATTCGCAAGAAGAAAAATATCTGATTCAGAACAAACTATAGCACAATGGAAAGAGAAGGCCTAGCCATGGTTTACGCACTTCAGAAGTTCAGACACTACCTATTGGGGAAGCATTTTAAGATGTTTACAGATCACTTAGCCCTAAAATGCCTAGTCAACAAGCCAGTGTTGGGGGGGTGAATCTGTCGATTGTTACTATTATTTCAGGAATTTGACTTTGAAGTAATCGTTAAACCAAGAAAACTAAATGCAAGACCTGACCACCTATCACAGGTCAAAAATGGAGAAGAACCCATGAACTTAGAAGACAACTTTCTGGATGCACAACTATTTTCCATACATATTGTTGATGACTACATTGTAGAGATCATCCAGTAATTGAGCACATGTACCACACCGCAAGATTATACCACTACGCAGAAGAAGAACCCGGTAGTTCACACAGCCGACTATCAACTAATCGCAGGACATCTATATAAAATGGGCATAGATAGAATTTTACGAAGTTACGTGTTGGAGCACGAACGGTCAAGAATTTTAGCAGAAGCCCACGAGGGATTGGTAGGAGGAGACTACGTAGGAAAATATACCGTGCAAAAGGTACTCCACGCAAGATTATGGTGGCCAACCATTCATAGAGACTCAAAAGAGTACAGTCAGAGATGCGATGTCTGTCAAAGGGTAGGCAAACCCAACAAAAGGGATGATATGTCACTACGACCACAAATGACATTACAAGCATTTGATAAATGGGAAATAGACTTTGTGGGACCGATTAACCCACTAGCCAATAGAACATGGGAAAGATACATCATCACTGCGATGGAATACCTAACAAGATGGCCGGAAGCCACACTAGTAAAAGACTGCAGCACAGAGACCGTTGCACACTTCTTATTTGAACAAGTAATTACTAGGTTTGGGTGCCCAAGAGTTTTGATGAGCGACCAAGGTGCGCATTTCATAAATAACACTATCGGTGCGATGCTCGAATAATTTGAAGTTCACCACCATAGAAGCACACCGTATCACCCACAGATGAATGGCACAGTAGAGGCCTTTAACAAAATTCTAGAGAATGCACTGACAAAGATCTGTAATGTCAACAGAGATGACTGGAACCTCAAGGTACCAACAGTATTATGGGCATGTAGGAAAACATGCAAGAAGTTGACAGGGCACACACCATACAAACTCATCTATGGCCAAGAATTAGTAGTGCCATTAGAATTTTTAGTACCCAGCTTACGTGTAGCCACTATCACACAAATGACAGAACGCAGCCCAATACAGGAAAGACTGAATCAGCTATTAGCAATGGAGGAAGACCGAATCCTGGCAGGATTCCATCAACAAGTGCAGAAGGCTAGAGACAAAGCATGGCATGATCGACACATTAACAAGAAGACTTTCACATAAGGAGATCTAGTATTTCTCTATGAAAGCAAGTCGTTTCAACACCCAGGAAAGTTGAGAATGCATTGGTTAGGACCATACGAGGTCAAATATGTAACAGACGATGGAGTTGTACAGTTAATATATTTAGCAGGCGCAGACCTCAGGGGAATGATTAATGGGATCCGACTGAAGATGTACAAGGACATTCCACCACCCACCGCACAGTAAAAGAAAAAGAAAACACAAAAAAGGAACAGGACGCTCAAAACATGAATGCAGTAAAGGCAAGCGCAACGGTTACATGCCTAAAACAAACGAGCGGGAAATGAAAAGTCGACAAAAACAGGATGATAGGAAAACACTAAGAGGAATTAAGGCACAGTAAGGACTAATGGAACATCACATTAAACACGCCAAATGGAAATGGTAAGAGAGGCGTAATGGCAAGTATGAAATTGTGGCAGATGCATTAAACCCACAGTTATGGTGTCTTAATCGTATCATGGAGGAAGAGTCTGCGATAAGCTTCATGACAAGCCCATACAACACGCGAGCACAGAAACAACTTGTTTATTCGCGAAATGAGAACAGAGAGAGAGAAACAAAAGATCAAACAAACAAAGCGAGACCATAGATATCACCACAGTCTTCTAAAGTCAGTATACATTCCACACTCACCACTATGGCACCACCAAAGTCGGTCGAACCAGGTCAAACCACCAGACCAACTAGAGTTCAAACTAGGTCATGAGGACAACTGGAAGAAAACGAGAAGCAACAACCGGAGATCATCGATATCGATGAGATACCATCCCCAGAGATACCACCGGTGAACTCTACACCAATACTGGAGGAAATTCAGCAACCACAAGTAGAGGCCATGGAAGAGGACACACAAGTAGAGGTGCAGGAACCTCATAACGAGGAAGCAAAACCCAAACAGGAAGTACAACCAAAAAGAACTGAACCATCCATGGAAGGTAATGACACAACACAAAATCAAGGATCATAAGGGAAACCAAATGAGGTACAGGTACCCAGCCTAGGTCAACCAATAGAAGAAACCATGGGAACCACCTCGGCTTGGCCAGAATGTCTTACAAAGCAACAACCAGGAATCGTTGGAACTTCGTACCAACCACCATAGCAAGAAGACATATTTATGATATTGAGCTCACCTCGCAAGAAACCAAAAGCAGAAATCATGCTACCACGCATACCAGAGGGAGTACAGGTAGAGCTGCCACTACTGGGTCACGTTGGAAAGCTCAAATATTTCGACCATGACACCTCAGATGACACCAAGTACCCAGAATTTGTGCCAAGGTTTTTTATGAAGAACATAGTGGTCAACCAACTTGGGGAAATAATCATCTAGCCACACCAGTGGGCATTTGGACTGGACCAAACAGGCATTTTAGGATTTTTGAAACTCCCACACTTTGGGAGAGGCCAGTATGCGATAGCATGCATTAAGCAACTGTTAGCAGTTACGCATGGAGGGGATATCTGGCTGGACAGACTCGTCTCCATAATAGTTGAGATTATTGTGAAGATAATAGGACTACCCAACTGGGGTATGGATCCTGCGCTAATTTTGGACAATAAATCCAAGGAAAACTCATTAGCAGAGGAAATGAAGAAGCAATACAACACCGCTAGGGGGACAATAGGAATTATAATGAAACGGATCAACAACGTAGCAACACAAATGGGTGCCAAGATATTAGCCTGTAATTTGTTAAGAAAATGTTGCAAATACGAGGTACCAACAGGAGTCATGGCAGTTGCAGCCCAATGCGTAGAAGGCACCTTCATGAGCTGGGCACCTTATATGCTAAAATTGTTCCAAGTGGACTGCAAGGACGCATAGGAACTCGATACAGAGTTTCATTACTCATGGTTTCTCATCCTCATAGCCTTCATGGGATGGCGGGAACCAGAGTATGTAGTTTTTTCTACTAGACCACAGTCAGCGGGAGTGAGATATCGAGTTCTGAGATCAAGGCCATAGGCCAGATAGAATAAGGACAATGGAATCATATTTGAAGCATACCTACAGGACATGCAAGAAGATATTAGTCGGTCATGGAGAATAACACCAGAAGTTGTCGCATGATATGAGAATATCGCTAACTTTTGGGCTACACGTCAAGCCATGTGGATACAACCCAGACAGGATCCAGATAATCAGTGGCTACTGATGCGCTACTGCATCATAGAAGGTAATATAGACATGTTCATCAGTGAATGGCCCAATGCATGGAGGATCCCATCTATTCCCCAGGAAGTATCGGAAGGACCCACAGAACAAGAAGCAGTGCAGGCGGAAACATAGCCTCCACAAATCCCAGTGCCCAAGAAACCAAGGATGGGCCAAAACAAACCGACTCATGTAGATGAAGGGTCAAAGAAGATAGGAACCTAGAAGGGGCAAAAAGATACCACTGAATAGCTGAAACAAGATAAGGTAGCTCAAGAGACCGCCCCAAATGCCATCACACAGGAGTAAGAGGGGGGAATAAGAGACCAGATGTACATGCCACAGGCACGCGCAAGAAATCAGAGGCGCAACGAACATCACCGAACTATGCGATCATGAAGGACAATGGATAAATGATCGCTAGAATGGTCCAGGATTGTCTCGCAGAAGACTTTGACCATGCAGCACATCATAGGGATAATCTGCAAAAAGAGATGACGGAAATAGGATAGCTCCTTAGGACACTTGGAGAGGTCTAGAGGGAAGGTAGAAGAAAAGGCATAGAGCCATCGAAAACACAAACCAATGAAAGAGTGGAGGTCAAAGAAAGAGACCTATCCCTCCCCATGCCACACGCAAACGCAATGGTCCACATAAGACCAAGCATGCTATGAATGGATGAAATCATGGGACAAACAACATTGAAGGATTACACAAATTGCAGGTTATCGTCGACCGTGAGATGCATTCTCAGGCACATAAAAACTTAGTCGAGATACAAAAAGCAACAAAGCATCGGGAAGCACTGGAAAATGAGTATGAGCAGGCCAAATCCGAAACTCGAGAGGAGACGGAATGTAGGAATGAATTGGAACGTAGAGTGGGATAATTTTTTGGGAAACTTCCAAACACTGCGCAAGAAAATGAACTCCTAGCCACAGAAAAGATTTACCAGATTGCGCAGGCAATTGCTCGATACCAAAAGGAGATCGAGGACCTCCAAGAATATCTAACACTGACAAATCTACCAATAGTAAAGGAGCAGAGGAGGAAAGCAGCAACATCGCAAATACATGATATGGAAAAGTAGGTTAGCATGGCAATTGACTTGCTCGACAAAGAAACACAACTTTGGATAAGACTAGAGGACGATCCACAGGTTCAATGCTGGGACAAGGAATAGGAGAGGGTCAATGCAGTGATCCAAGACCTCAAACAGAGGCAAAATACCATATCAATACTAGAATGTTTCAAGGGGACACAAGAGTTGAAGAAGATGCAGGCATAACTTATCACTGTGCAGACACATAAACAAGAGAGCAGGTTCAAATAGAACTATTCTAGGAACGGGTAGCAGAAGTACTCGCACAAGAAAGAGAATATAGAACACAGATGGCATAGAATCAGGAAGAATGCGTGGGACTACTGAGCGATGAAGTGGTTGTTCAGGTAGTGGATACCATTAAGGAGAAGACTGCGTAGGCACTGACAAAAGCATTAGAGCTAAAGGGAAAATTCTAGATGATCACTGAAGAGATTGAGGAAGCTCAGAAAGATTAGGTGACTCGGGACGAGTCACATTTCAGTGTTGGGGGCCTATTGGCAGCATGTCTAAGTGGGGAAGAAATCATTCACAAAGAAGAATGACAGTTGGAGGAGAAATCATGGGAAATAAAGCATGCAGGAGGAAAGCGACAACTGGAAAGAAGCACAGCACGTGCACATGCAAGAAGGAGTTGACAGCTAGAATGAAGCAATGCACGCATTTAGAGAAGGAAGACCTAATCACAGTAGTTGTTAGGGTTTTTGTAGGGTTTTTGTAAGGGTTTTTGTAGGGTTTTTGTGTAAATGGTTGAAGATCCTGATAGGTATAGATAAAGATACGCAAGTATCATAGAGAGGTTCGCTTGAGTTCGAAAGAAGTTCGGGTTTCTACCTATGTAGAGTCTGATTATATTTATGTAATGTTTTGATGAGAGAACTATTTTTTAAAGAAATTGAGTTAAGAGGGAGAGATGAGGTAGATCTTAAGGATTAGATTGCAGGCTGTGGAGCCTAGTGCGATCTAGTTCACCTCACAGAGATCTTACCCATCTTAGGAGAGTTGTAAGCGTGAGGCATGAGAATTGTAGACTGCCATAATAAGAGAGCCAAGAGTGAAATCTTTGTGGATGTATCCTAGGAGGGGGTGAACCATGGTAATACCTGTGTAATGTGATGAATGCATGCATATATTTGTCATACTTTTATTAGTTAAATGTTGTATGAAATGAATGAATGAATGAGCTATTATATTGCTGAGTAATTGTTGTTGAGCTATCAAGAACAGAGGACACGAGGTGAAAGTATTAAATGGATAAAAGTAGTTCGTAATACAAATCACAGTTAATGGCTTAGAAAGCATATCCCCTATCTCATACTCAATCCTAGGTTGCAAACACCTAAGTCTTGTAGCCACCCATTTAAATCTATCTCGGGTGAGACTACATAGTGCACTCGGTGTACTTTGTTGCCTTCTGGTTTACCAGGAGGGCCGATAGTTTTAGGCTTTTTTGGTACCCTTACAGATATGAACCCTAGTTCTACGGTGTAGGTAGTAGAGAGAATTCATTCAGCTAAGAACCAATTGTACCGTATGGGAATTAAATTAGGAAAGCCACCGACAATCGTGGACGAATCAACAGTATGAGAGGAATATCATGAGGTGGATTTGGAAATTAAAGAGAATTTAGTTAACCAGTTACCTACTTCAACTCCAGATGGGACAAGGTAGCTAAGGAAATACAAGATAGGTCTACTTTGCACGAACACACAACATACTAAGAGGGAAGGAAATTATAAGTTATGTTTTGCATGCAAGCCAGAGAAAACAGAGAAGAGTTCCCCAAGTCAAGTTATAGCAACCCGTACAGATACAAAGAGTTCATTCGTAATAAATGGTGCCACCGTGAGTGGGAGCACCCTCCGGTGTAGCAAGAAAGTTGTCCAAGAAACCAATAGATGTTGAAGTAGAAGAGGTGGTTAGACCTTCAGCTCTGGCACCTCAGGAGATTTTTCATAGAGATTATTTGCCTCCGAGGATGGATGACGCACCCTCGGTTACAGTACCAATGAATGCCAAATATCCATTACCCATAGCACCAATCTCGAAAGGTGTCAGGCAAGATGAGGACATGATTAGCAAGGTGGCCAACTTGAAATCTATGGATCATGACAATAAGGACACACATAATTTCCATGAGTTGTCCATGGATCAATATTTATGCACAAAGATCAACCCCGCTATAGGAAAAAATCTTGTGGAAGCACAAGAATGGGTGTCAGGTTTGGAGAAATTTGGGATCCTCAAGTTGTTTGAAATTCCACATTTTAGATGAAGTAACGAAATCAATTATTGTGTCAAGGTATTCTTCAGTTTCATCTATGGGGGAACACTTTGGCTATATCCCCTAGTTTCAATTGAAATAATGCTAATTTCACGCATTACAGGGTTGAGAAAGGAAGGTGAAGGCTCGGCCTTACTATTTCTCAAAATGGGAGAGAGATCCCTCTCTGAGACCATAAAATACAAGTACGACACATTGAGAGGTAAAAACTGTCTGGATGTAAAAAGCATAAGTGACCAAGAGGTCAAGTTCACGATGTAGGTGTTGGCCTGCAAATTGTTGCATAAATTTTGAAAGGATGAGGTCCCAACGACAGTCATCTCTATGGAAGAGAGATGCAAGGAAGACGTGCAGATGAACTGGACAACATTCCTCGTTAATCAATTTTTGCAGGACTGCAAAAAATCCCAAGAAAAAGGTGCATAACTTCACTATGCGTGGCTACTTATTCTTATTGCATTGGTTATATGGAAGGAGACTGCATACTACCAGTGCATGTGTATTTTAGGTCATGTCCCATTGGCTGCTAGATATGATAACTTATGTAACTCCACCATTAGAAGATGACAGATTGATACCAACATTGTTTTTTACACATATTTCTAGTTCATCACAAAGGTAATAGATACTACAGTATGTGTTCCCGAGGGATCCATTATTTCCTACTGGGAAATCATGTGCTTCATAGTCGACATGCACCACCTCTATGTGCAATCCAAGAAGGATCCTGCACGATAGGAATTACCAACCAATTACCGGTTGACAGTGGAAGAGGTGCACGCCATCATTAATGACTAGGAGGACGACTAGAAGAACCCAGCCGACAATCCAGGTTCATCCCAGGAGGACGAAGAACAAGGAAAAAGTGAGGAGGAAGTGGCTTTGGATCTAACAAATGGTGCAGAAAAGCACCCTGGTCAATCGAAATTTCCTGAAGTAGGACTCAAGAGAAATGATCAAGTGGCAGAAAATATGGGAGGAGTGCAAAAGAAAGCTAAAGAACAGTGTCAGACCCCCTTTTACATATTTTTTGATGACGATATGGATCGCAATGGGTACTTGATCCATGATTCCACCAAATAACTTTGGGGGGAAGCTGTCACAAAGAACGAGGGATAGAAAAAGAAGGTCAAGGATTAGTTGAGGGTCCTTCAACAACTTTTAGAGATTATCTGCATTGTGAAAGACCCCAATCCAGGGGATGGCCCATCCATAGAACCAAGTACATATGAGGCCATTATGTAGGAAACTCTAATCCAACCCCCAAGGGAGCATCAAACTATACAACTTGAGATAGTTGCGATGGAGCTGCTAGCGGGAAAATTGAAATAATAGATTGAGGCATTAGGCCAACTCAATATCGTTGTCTCTAGATTACCCATCCACAGGGTAGAGGAACTCTAAGCACAGTTGGTTCAAGAGATAAGGCATCGAGGCGACGCCACACACTGATACTTGGTCAAATTAAGGGACGAAAGCACCCACATACAAACATAGTATGATACGACCATGTGGAAAAAGAAGGAGCTTGAAGATAGAATAGAAGAAATTATGAATACCTAAGAGAGTGTAGAGGAGAGGGAAACAAAATCCCAAAAGGAGAAGGATGATGTGGACACTATGGTACATAAGACCTAGGTCATTGTCCAATAGTTATGAAAACAAGTACCAGAAGTCCCCCTGGTCATCGAGGCCACCATGGAGGAATAATTGTTGAAGATAGGGGAAGTTATGAAGAGATTCAGACAGTAGGTCCAAGATCTCCAACTACAGAACACACCAAGCACACCACCTAAGATGCGTGAGGGTAGGTTGTGGATGGCAACGATAACAGTTTCCAATATTAATAAATTTGAAGATGAATGCACACGAATTTGAAAGGAAAGTGCCAAAGTCTAGAAAGAACTCATGGGAGACCCAAAAATGAAGGCCATAGAGGAAAAACTACGAGCAACACAAGAGCAAGCTAATGAGGCGGCAGAAAAGGAGACCAAATTTCCACCGGTAGAGTGAATGGAAACCATTTTGGCGCAGTGACAAGCATATGTTGAAGTAGAGAGACTTCAAGACCAACAAAAGGTCCTTCAATAGAGACTTGGCCCTATGAAGGAAGAAGTGGTCAATATTATTGTTGGAGGCCTGTTGGACAGACAATTTTGGATATAATTTTGAGAAACATCTGAGTATGAATAAATCATGCAGAAAGAAGAAATCATGCAGAAGGACGAAAAAGAGTAGAAGATGAAAATGGAACAGAAGGACGGATAGCACGC
Organism: Picea mariana; assembly: GCA_032191745.1. Classification (NCBI taxonomy): domain Eukaryota; kingdom Viridiplantae; phylum Streptophyta; class Pinopsida; order Pinales; family Pinaceae; genus Picea; species Picea mariana. Next base: position 29,177 of record JASDQU010754922.1, read on the forward strand.
AGGACAGAGACAACGCAAAGACAAAAGGATAAAGAAACAAAGCGATAAAATGAAGCGCAAATGATGACAGTGCAACTTTCCAGAAATAGAATAACAACACAAGATTTGTATAAAGAACAAGAAGCAAAAGATGGAAAATAACCAGTTAATTGAAGCTGGCCATGTCATGCATTGTAATGGGTTATTTTGGGATAGATAATAATAGAGATTGAAACCCTAGTTCTGGGGTATAAATATGTAACTGAATTGGGAGATTAGGAAGTGTGCGTAGGGAGGAATAAAGGTTATGAAAATATCATGAATGTAATAGACATTTAGTAAGAAAGAAGATTAATAGAGAAGGATTTTAGAGAGGATATTGTGTCTTGTGTTCTTTACTTGTCTATATGCGTTTAAGAATGATTATATACTTCGTAGAATAGATTTATTTTATGAAATGGTTATGTTGTTATGTTCTTGTATGGTTGTGATAACATAGGTAATAATCAAGGACGTTCATGAGCTAGAATAAGAAACAATGATTCACGCATCAACCTCCCTTTCCCTTATTGCTTCAAAAACCTATTTCTTGTAGCCCCAATAGATGCCTCAGGTGAGACTTCATCTGCACAAGCAGGTGATGCCAAAAGGGACATTGTCTTGAGAGTTTTGTTGGTCATAGTCAAACCAAACCTTGGGTCTTACAACCCTTGTGTAGACCAGAGTAAGCCAACACACCTTCTAGGACACCTAACCGTCGAGTTCAGAAGAATCATCCACCAAAACAAATCATTGGAGATAGAAGTGTCAGAGTAGAAACCCGAAGAAGAAGGCAAGAATAGACACATGAACAAGGACATTTTTCATTATTGTCCACAATTGAACCAAGTAACTTTGAGGAAGCCAAAAATGATGAACATTGGTTCAAGTTTATGGAAGAAGAACTAAATCAAATAGAGAAGAATGACACATGGGAACTAGTTCCAAGACCAAAGGACAAAAATGTGATTGGGAAAAAATGGGTCTTCGGAAACAAGCTAAATGGATATGGAAAGGTAACTATAAACAAAGCAAGACTATTGTGCAAAGGATATGATCAAGTTGAAGGAATAGATTTTGAATAAACCTTTTCTTTTGTGGCCATAATGGAAGCAATCATAATGTTATTGGCTTATGCATGCTCCAAAAGGATAAAATTGTATCAAATGGACATAAAATCATCTTTTCTAAATGGAGAATTAGAAGAATAAGTCTACATAGAACAACTAGAAGGGTTTCTACTATCAGAAAAGGAAGACTATGTTTTCATATTGAAGAAATATCTGTATGGACTTCAACAAAAAGGATTCATAAGGGGAAATCCAGATAGTAACCTTTACATAAAAGTGGATCAAGGTAGTATGATTATTATTGAAGTGAATGTTGATGACATCATCTTTGGAATTGATGATGATAGAATGAATCGAAAGTTTTCCAAGGATATGCATAATGAATTTTAAATGTCCCTACTTGGGGAGTTGACTTTCTTCTTAGGACTCCAGATATCTCAGCTAGATGAAGGAATTTTCATTTCCTGAACCAAGTACATCAAAGAAATGTTGAATAAGTTCAAAATGGAAGATTGTAAACCTGTGAGTACCCCTATGGTTACGGGTTACAAGTTATGATGATGAATCTAAAGAAGTGGATCAAAGACTCTATAGATCAATAATTGGAATTCTACTCTATGTGAAAACTTCAAGACTGGACGTAATGCAGGTAGTTGGATAGGTTGCAAGATTTCAAAGCACCAAAGGAAACCCATGTTCTATGGTGAAAAGGATCTTCAAATATCTTAAAGGAACAATAGATTTTGGGATATGGTATTCGAAAGGAAATGAGTTAACTATGGTCATATACACAGATGTAGATTTGGAAGTAAGTATTGATGATAGAAGAAGTACAAGTGGAGCATCTTTCTACTTAGGTGACTACTTAGTGTCCAGGTTGTGCAAGAAGAAATCTTCAGTATCCTTATCCACAACAGAAGAAGAATATATCATAGCAACAACATGTTGTAATTAGATTCTATAGATGAAGCAAACCCTAAAATACATACAAGTGAGATATGATGAGCCTATTCCAATAATATGTGACAACACCAGTGCTATAAGCATCTCCAAGAATCCATTGATGCATTCCAAGACCAAAAATATTCCTATTAAGTTCCACTTGCTACGAGAACTAGTCACAGAAAATAATATCAAGTTGGAGTACATTGGGACAAAATAACATATTGCATATATCTTCACAAAGCCTTTTCCTACGGAGACCTTTGAGTATTTTCAACAACAACTCGGAGTAATTTCTTCTCCAAATTGATTTCTATAATCTTCTACAAGAACAAAAAGGGGAATAATGTCAGGTGGAGTTACCCTTTTCCATTGATGTCAAAGGGGGAGAGAAAAATAGTAAAACTAGAAGCATGAGGACAGGAGGAGTCAACATGAAGACAAGAGGATAGTATAGTCATTGGAATTAGATCATAAAAATGAGAGAACGGTTGTTTTACTAAGTTTCCATCAATGCCAAAGGGGGAGATTGTTGGAAAATTAGTTTTTATTGATGTCAACCTTAGAATATGTTAGGTTCCTAACCCGCACATAGGTAGAACAATATATTTGGATGTAATAAAGGTCAATATTAATAATACCTTGCAATAAAATAGAATAAGTTGAATGTAAGAAGACCTAATAGAAGCTTTCACTTCTAGAAGGATCTTCCTCTAGATGCTTCTTTTGATAGACATATTTAGTATAAATAGGAGTCGAGGGTATGAGAACCCTAGCTTGGATATTATTGTAATAGAGCTCTGCTCGACTGTAGGTTTCCCCCTAGAAGAGGCCCGTGAACATTTCTCTCAGAATCAAAATGTTATTTATGTTGTTATTCTTATATCATTTAAGTGTTATTGTGGTGATTGTTCTGGTTATATTGTTGTTATTCTTCCATTTCTAGCATTTTATTTCTGTTCTGCATACTTTTTATATCTGGTATATTACAAGTGGTATCAAAGCACTTTCCTCGGCATAAATTGTGGGTTGAATTTTTTTTCAGGGTAGAGACGTATTCTGGCGTCTTTAAGCCACAGAGATCTGTCGTTACACGCATAAACCCGTGGTTGAGGGATTGATACACATAGAAAATACAAGTGGTACTTAAGCGCACATCTGTTGGCCATCCTTGTAACCCATGTTGGTACCCCTTCGAGTGGTAGCGCATCAGACAAAACCTATGTACGGATCATCCTATATTTCCTGAAGCCCTCTTTAGATAAACTGATCGGCTACCTGACTGCTATAGTGCCACCGAGAATAGCACTCGGGAAGATACTCTCTAGTACCTGGGTAGTCAGGTATTACGACTAAGGGCATAGTCTAGCCTCCTTAGTTAGTGCCCTAAGATATTGGGCTAAGTACTACTATTGAACCCCGCACATATATCAGAGAGCTATAGCACAGATAAAACCCTTGTCTGTAGAACCCTTGAATACCTAACCCTGGGGGACAGAAACATAAAAAAATTAAAATAGACAAGATCTATTGCCATGCAACTGTGTTTGGGTTTCTATACATTTCTTCCTGGTTAAGCATTTGGGAATTTCATCACTACAGTATTCTTCAGACCGGAGTATAACTCCATAGATGTAAAAAAAAAAAAAAAAAAGTCTGGAATTTTTTTTCACAATTATTTGAGACCTATTCCTTTGGATTCATCTCTTCTCCCTTATCACATTCATACACATCATTTTTCAGAAAAAAATTTGACCCAACCCGCCCCATTGCGGTTCCCTCTTCATCATGGCCCATACCCATAGCCAAGACTTGGAAGCTTGCTTCATTGCCTTGTAATATAATCTCATCGAGACCCAACAAGAAGTGAAACAATTCAGTGCCAATGTGGTCACCATCAATACAACCATCCAGTCCTCAATGGAGGAAATCAAACAAGACCTGACCACCCAACTTGTATCTATCTTTTCGACGCTCTGCACCAAGATGTATATCCCTACAGATAACCCTTTATCTAACCCACCTCCACATACTGAAGTTGAAACTTTCTCTCATTCCCATAACTTTCAACACCATCACTTTCAACGTGACCTATGCCTTCCATGGGTGGATGTGAACAAATTTGATGGCTCGGATCCCACTGGTTGGGTAACCCAAATGGAAATTTCTTTTTCTTTATACGACATTACATATGACTTGGCCAAACTTCGGTATGGTGTTCTCCATCTAGATCAAGAACATTGGCAATAGTGGCAATGGAGAAAAACTTCCCTTCAAGGGTATATTGCTTGGACACACTTTGTGGCAAAGATTTATGAATGCTTTGACACTGACACCAACCATTTGGG
>JASDQU010754923.1:11433-27830 GCA_032191745.1 Picea mariana
TTCATTGGATCAATCCCCATTGTGGATTGATCATGTCGGCTATTGTAAAAGGTCCAAATCCCCTTTTGCGGATTGGTCATAATGTAATTGTAATAGGCAGAAAGAGAAGTCGGCCCCAAAATATATCAAAAAGGCCCCATAATATAATAAAGGTGGTTATAACCACCCATAAGAAGAAGTTGGCCCTGCCAGTGAAATGACACTCCCACTCGTGCCAGTCTTGTATAAATAAAGAGGCTAGCGCCTCACTTAGACACACACTCACTTGTTCATTGAGAGACAAGTTTTAGAGCTGCAGTTGGAGAAGAGAGAGAGAGAGAGGCACATCTTTGGGAGAGGACATTCTATACTTATTTGAGTTATCTCTTGGCATTGTATTGGCTATATATAATAAGGAAGTTTTGCTGGTTTTTCTACCCCTAGAGGGTTTCCCAGGATAAATGTTGTGTCTCTTGTGATTGTGTATTTCTCAGTGATCTTGTCTTATGTTGCTGTTATCTATTGAAATGAAAAGAACTATAATAATGGATTAAACATTAACACAAGTTGAGGCCTAGGATCAAACCTTCATATTTAGCAATGTTGTTTGTACAATGATATTCAAGTCTATAGGAATAATAGAAGGTCTCCTTGGACTGGGTTGTCAAGACAATACCTACCCCTGAGCCATAACTCAAATGGGACCCATCAAAATCTAATGTACACATTCCTTCAGGTGTCTTGGAAGTTTCACCTCTGGAACTTGCCTCTTGGACAAACCAATTCTCAATGTCATTGTTAACACACAAGAGCTGATCATTGGGTTCACCAAGGGCCTCAATTAGGCATTCTGTAATGGGTTATTTATGTAAGGTAAAGTATCCTCCTTCAGGGTGAGATATGATAGCTTTGGACCCTTGGTTTTGGAAGCTTCCAACCAAGTTTTCTACAAGGTCCTTATGAAATATGATCCCCCAATTGATCAGAGCATCTATCACCAACATGTCTATATTAAAAGGAGCATTGGGGCAAGCATGGAAAGAAACACTTAGATCCTTGACAATGCCCTTTGTAAAGTCTTCTCGTGTGTTTGGCTGTGATATGCTTAGACCTAACTGGTGCATGACTCTTTCGGTCATAATATTAGTTGTAGCATCTGGATCAAAAACAAAGTTATGGAGGAGGGAGTCATTCACTTGGAGAGTAACATAAAAAGGTGTGGTTTCGTCATACTTTGGTCCAATGCTTCCTACTTGGTAGATAAAAGGATATTCTTTTTCAAGAATGTCATCTTCGTAAATTTGTGGTAGGGAATATTCAATATCTTCATCCTCATGTGCTCCAAACATGTCTTGAGTGGGTTCTGTGCCCTCAAGAGATTCATTTTGTTGAGAAAATAAGGAAGCATCCTCCATGTTTGTGAAACCCGTGCTCTATTTTATAGGGTAAGCGCTATATTCTACCTCAAGGATTTTTGGGAGTTCTGGTTCTATCATGCTCTCATCATTTGGTTCCAGAATTCGTTGTTGTACAAGAGGTTAATATGATGGATGGATTCATTGAACCTAAGGTTTTCCTCAATTTGAAAGTAGCCTCTTGTGCTTCTTCAAAGCTTGAGAGTAATCGATGCTTGAGGGTGAACTGCAAAGTCCCCTCTAAGGAGTTTAAGTAATGATGGAGAATAACACTTTCTGGTGAAAGTCGGGCTGAAGCTTTTTAAGGAGAAGATTGAACCTGTCATTCAAATCCCTAATGCTCTCATTGGTTCCTTTGCAAATTTCTAGGTATTGGGAGTAAAAGGAATCTAAACTTTCTTGTTTACACCATTTCTTTTTGAAAGCCCGTTCTAGGTCCTCGGGGGTTTTGAAGCTTCCACTTGGTTGAGTGTCAATCTAGTTATTGGCAGTCCCAATGAGTGAACTTGCAAAGAGTCTCATAAAGACATTAGGGTGTTCCTGTCCAGATTGATGGAAATCAAACCCCTCACAAAACTTGGTCCAATGTGAGTTACCATATGATTCCCCCTCTCCCAAAAATCTAGGTATCCAGGATTCATCCCACTTGGGTAAATCATGTACTCCTCCTTGGGTTTTAGATAGATCTAAAGAGCCAAAGATTTATTTATGAGACCATTTAGGACAACTTGTAGTGGTAACATGATTTGCATGGGTAATAGGAATTACAACAATAGAATGGAGTGTGTATTGACGTCTACTTTGGGTCGTCATTTGTGAAGTCGCGAGATAATTTTCTTGAAATTATCAAAGGAGTGAGGGAATCACCCTTAGTGGAGTCGCCAGGTAAGCTTGAAAAAAAGTTATTTGGATAAAGGCTTACCGAAAAACGTGTCATTTGGGGAATATTGCTCAGTGTTCCTCGACAATTGTGCCAAAATGTTATCGCACAATTTGTACTTTGATCAAATGAAAGGTGAAATGAGAGAAAATTGGTGTAACGAGTGACTTTCCTATCACTGTCACCTCAATAGGATGTCTTTTTGTATTTAGGGTGGTAGGCCCAAGGGAGATGTCCTCGGTGATCTGGGGGTTTGAGAAGGCAAAGTAAAAATGGCTAGATAAAGATCCCCTCTCACAAGTCACCACCGATTAGAAAGTCTAGTTTTATAACGAATGAAAAGATAATATGTCAAAGTGTACCTGCCCGGAACAAAGCAACAAGAAACTATATATATTTGCAAGTACACTTGCTGGTTAGCACTTCATAAAACCATAGACTTTCTCAATAAAAGAAATTGGCTGATAATAATGAAGTAAACATAAAATTATTACAACAATATTTATAAGGCAATACTTCACATTAAATGGCTTGAAATAGCTTCAAAATGACTAAGAATCATTAACCATTGAAATCATAATACTAACATTTGTTAGAAGCAAACAAGACAATGTATAAATCAACCTTTTCAATTGCTTTTAGAAGCTTTTAATGCTGCAATTAATGGATGTATCTTACTTTAATAACAACAACAATATTGTTAGTAGGTTAGGCTATTCTAGTGTTAGAGATGGTTAGTAGGAAGCTCAAAGAATAGGTTTTGATGGTTGTTTTGATCAATTACTCAAAGGAGGACTTAGACTAGTACTTTAGGGAAAATGGAGTCAATCATGTGGCAAAAAATGTTGAAGAAAGTAATGATAGTAGGAGATTCAAAGACAAGAGAGATTGATAGATTGGAGTGTTGGTAACCCAAGGCTCTAATTATCAAACCCTAGGAGAAACTAGCTACTAAGGTGTAGGTAACCCTAGGCCTTAGTAGAATTCCTCCCTCTTTAATTCAACGATGAAGAAAAAATAGGTTAAGATGAAACAATGGATACTAAGGTGTTGCAATGGCAAGGCCCTAGCAAATGCTTCAAGAAAAGTGGCCTCTTGACAAGATCTAGTAGGTGAAAACTTTTGAAGCTAGGACAATAACATGTGCTAGTCTTCCTAGGCTTTAATCAAGCAATTTCATAATCTTGAATGTAAATGCAAGATAAATAAATATATAACCATTCAATTAAGAAGAATTGCAGAAATATCATTTACATACATCAAGAATTCATCAAGAAGAACCCCAGTTGAACACATCCACCGAGAAGCTTGCCAAAATAATCCAAATTTAGCCTTCCTCAACAAGTGCACCTAAAATTTCAGCCAAGAAACCCTAAGTAGGGCGCAAATTTCAGTCCTCACAAGTGTGAGTGAAAGATGATGAATAATACAAGGGTTTAAACTCTTATTTATACAATACTAATGACCAAAATTAGGTAAAAAAAGGCCGACATGGCCAGTTACACATAATATCCAGTTTTTACATTAAATGTCATAATTAAACCCTAAAACAAGCTGTAAAAGGTGACATCATGCCCTTTTAGGGTGATGTTAGGCCCTTTTTGGGCAACGTTGGCCTCCTGGAGAAAAACCTTAGGCCTCCTTGGGCCTCAGGATCCTACCACACATGCCACTTGGCACACAAATGCCTCCAAAACATCCAAAATGCTGGGTGATGTCATGTGCCTTCCAAGGCCTACATCATGGTGAAAAGGGAAAACCCCCCCTTGGTCCAGGCCTGCCAAGCTGTCCCTGGTGAAATGTCATCCTCTCTCTGGTGCAATCCCCTTATCTGTCTCTGCCCCTGACTGGGGTCTCAACATCCATTTGGTGGGCTTTTAGCCATATGGAGGTCTGAACTAATCATCTCCTCATATGTACCTATCCATCGGGTGTGGCCCTGCAACATTAACAAATATTCCCTCCATGGGCTCATAATTCATAGGGATCATAGCAATGTCAATCAAATCTAATCATCAAGTTATTTAAACATGTGCATGAAACCCCTTTTACCCAGACAAGTGCTCAAAGACGTTATGCTATTCTACAAGCCAAGTTTGGAGGGGAAGCTATGACATTCTATTGGGTTAATGCTCATTGGATGTGGGATGTTCCTGGGTGAAGTCAAATCCAGGCCATGTGAGTGGATGAGGTGGAAAAGGGATGTCTAGGCAATGGGTGCAGTGATAGCAGGGAAATGCATGGCTTACCTGTGGGTGCCTTTGAAGAGGGTGAGCTGCACCTAAGAGGGTGAGCTTCACCTTATCATGGATGCAAATGTTTCCAATCCCATTCATGCCTTTTATCCTTATTATTTATTGTTTTTTCTTGCAAGAGAGTAATTGGGGGACACTGCCCTGGCATGGTGACCAGTGGTGACAATGTCACCCACAAGCATTTCACGAAAATGAGAAGGCTGGCTCGTGGTGAGACCCCTTTTCTCTTGGCTATGCCACCAAGATCCACTACCTTGGCGTGGTGACCAACTGTTGGTAGTGTCATATCGGTACATTCCCACGGACCTAATAGGTTGGATCGTTATGAGACCCCCTATCCTCCAACTAGGTCTTGATTTATTATTTTTTATGGGCCCCTCTGTTTCTTGCTGAGAATATTTTTATTTCTTTCTCGGGGATCCCTGGGTGAAGTATCTTAAGGTTTCTTTCTTTTGGATTTTATCTTTTTCCAGCTACTTTTACCCTATAGGAATTTAGCCCCTTCTTCCCACAAGGTAAGGTACAACCCTTAGATATTTGTCCAACCCAATGCCTAGACCATTGTAATGGGATGGATGAGTGAGAGAAGGATGAAAAGTGGTAAGTATGGTTGGAATGGATGTTGACTTTTCATGAATCCCCCCATTGGAAACTCAAACCTTATGGGAACCAGCTTACTAGGGCATCCTGTCATTCCCCCCAGGTGTGGTCAAGCGGAAAGGCATAAGGTACAAGCACATGCTAGAAGCAAAAGGAATTAAATGCACATATTCAAATTGTTTTGAGAATCAGAGTGACACATAGCATGATACCCAGACTCATTACCTCATGAAGCAAGATCCATCTTTGTTGCAGGACCAAGCCAATGTGATGGATGTTACTGCTATTGACAAAGTAGAGGCACTGCAGAAGAAAAGGATGGGCCCTCGAGGGCCATTCTCAAGTCGATCTGGCTCTCGATACTCCATGTCTAGGACCTCTGGGCCTCGAGACATAATCTCCTTAGTTAATCATGACTAACCTGGGCTCTGAAATATCTGTCACCACCACAGATACCTTCTAGAACTCTGTGATGAATGCCTCTACCATGCCAATCTGCCTCAACTGAGCTAAGTCCTTGAAGTGGATCTCTAGATTCCTCTTGTCGAACCTATCCATGATCCTCTCCGTGAACTCCCTGTAAGAAGTGATGTGACTATGGCCCAACATCACTAGTCCATGATACCACCACTCATGTGCCTCACCCTCCAAATGCAAGGTAGAAAAACCAATGGCCTCAGTCTCTGTCATCTAGTTGAGCTTGTAATACGTGTCCAATTTTGGTACCTGTTGATGTCCTTATACACACTTGCAAACGTGGACTATGTCTCGGTCCACTTAGTTTGTCTTCAAAGACACAATGTCTAGGTTCAAAGCCCATTGTGACCTCGACTTGAACCTATTCTGTCTAGACTTACTCCTAGGGAAGCCAAGGGGGGTAGACCCTAGTTATTATGTGAGTTATTAGATGTGTTATAGGAGTTAATTTTAATTGGTTAAAGGTTTAAGGGGATCTATCCTATATGAGAGTAAAAAATGCAAATGAAATATTTCAATGCACAAGCAAACCTTTCCCTAGGTCAACTAAAACTAGTGCCTAAGGTTGGGTAATGAGGTCAACTTAGTTAAAGGGTTACATTTTACAAAAAGATTACAATTAGATTACAAAATGAATTACTAGATACAAGATTTACAACTATCTACAAAGTTAAAGAATCTAAAGAATAACTAAGAGATACAAAAATGATAATACAATGATACAATAAAGGACAAAGCAAGATACAAAGCAACTAACTAGCCACTAATCTTGAAATGAAGTTGAATGTGCAGGTTAAGAAGATATTGCTCAAAGATGAAGTGAAACACAACACATAAGGCCAACTATCCCAAACAAGAGTGCCTCCAAAGGATGCACAACTCAAGAAGAAGTTTCACCGGCATGTAAAACCACAAGCTTCAAGCAATGAAGAAGCCTCCAAAGGATGCGCAACTTCGAGGGAGGAGATCAATCACACCAAAATACAAATCAAGCTCAAAGTTAAACATTGAAATGAGGCCTCCAAGGGCTAAAGCGCAACTTTAGATTACTTAGTCAAACCCACAAATTCTTAAAGTAAGATTGCATGAAAGATGTAAAAGTTAATTGCTTTCAATGTGTAACTTAAGAATAAACCATAAAGATGTATCATTGTAGATTACTCAAGGTTAAGTGGATTGGTTAGGATTGATTAAGTTGTTAAGTTAAGTGTAAATCCTAGAATAAGTGGCAACCCAAGAACTCTCCCTGCTTGTACCAAAAGAATTGTTGGGTGCTCAATAAGTGAGGCAAACAAGGCCACACCTTAGCTCCACAAGTCAAAACCAGAATTTTTTTGTGTAAATTTCAACAAGTAAAATATGTTTAAAAAATCTATCCAAGTATGTCAGAATGCCCAAAGAAGTATATAATAGAACATAAATAAGAAACATAAATTTTTAGAGGGTTTAAGTGGGTGAAAATAGAAATTTCCAGATCTGAAATCTTCACTCCAAACCCTTAGACAAACTGCAAATCTTGTGAGAAAAACTACAAAAATAGAGAGGATGTGAGTAGATCTAGATGGTAAAACAAAATACCTTGTAATACCCAAATAAACACTACACTAGATATATGATAATACTACCATAAATCTATCCAAGCAAAATACTTTGCTTGGAGTTCCTACTCTAGATATATAAGCTAAACATACACAATAAAAAGAAACAAGAAAAATATCACCTCATATGTAGCAAGATGGCACCAAGAAGACTCTCAACATCATGGATCCTCCAAAGATTTCCTTTATTCAATAGCAAGTTTGGGCAAATACTTGCCACAAGCTTGAGAGAGAGAGAGAGAGAGAGAGAACAAAGAGTGGGAGAAGAGAGATTTTGGCATAGTAACAATACCAAGAGTATATGTGTGAAATGAGGGAGGGGAGGCTCTTATTTATATTTGGGAGCCAAGAGTTACCCCTCTTGAATGCTCTCCAAGTTTCCATCAATTAAGAGTTATTGAGCATCTCAAAGGGGGCACACTTTTAGGGTTTATGAGAATTTTAGGGTTTTGGTAATGAATTGGCATGAGTTGGAAGGGTTTGAAAATTCAAACAAATGAGTTGTATGACTAGGGAGGCGCATCAAGGAAGATGAAGAGTCTCCCTTAATTATTTTAATTTTTTTTTTTTTTAATATTTTCTAGAAGGGGGACACACTTCACCTAGGGAGAGTGACATTTTGGCTTAATGGCTAGGTGAGAGGGTGAAACAAAGGTTGGAAAAGGGTTAGGATAGCTTAGGAATAGGTTTTGGTAAGTTCTCCCACTCTTTCTCTAATTAATTTGCCCATATTACAAAAAATTGACAAATTTGACTTTGTCAATTCCAACAATTAAATTAATGTCTTAGACTGACTAAGACTCCTCATGGACAAAAACCTAGAAAAAATTGTCCAATTGAGCTGAAACTTTCTCCAAGGGTGTAGGGGGTCTCATTCTATTTTTTTTGAGCACAAACACCCCTATCAAAATCCCAAGGATCCAACTTTTACAATTTTTATCAAAAAATAATTAAAATTACTATTAAATGGGTAATTTAAAAAAATAAAAAAAAAACTATCTAGACTCGACAGAATTCTGCAAGAATCTAGAATATGTCTAGCATGATCATTTACAATATTCCTAGACACTAGATACCATAGGGCTTGACCATTAGAACTCCTTTCACCACTTTGGAAAATTATTGTGGGAGTGAAAAACTCAAGGAAAATTAATAACGCTGGTTAGGTCAAATTAATAACCCGAGGGAAACAAACACTCGATGAAAGGAACTCCTATAATGATGAAGTCTTAGGAAATCGACCTAAACTATGATCCATGCAGACCCATTACATTATAATCCCACGCAGGGGAGCGGAAATTCCAATTACAAAAACAGGTGCTGAAGGCCAAAACTGCCTTGTAGAACCAGTAAGTCTTCAAACTAGTAGCACCATCAGGTACGTATCATCATGGCACATGGAGTTGACCCCCTAGTTGAAATAGGTGGTCAAAAATACCCAAGCTCTAGAAGTGCATTTGGATGATCCGTCGAAATAAGGTATAGTGAGTTTACCAACTTTCCGGATGAAGTCTATGTTATGCCCCTATTGCTGTTGCTGTTGTCCTCCCATTTGAGTATCTCTGGGACGATTCCTGAGACTAAGTTCACAATACTCAACTAGGGTCATTGTTGCATACTCTCGCCTATACTTGGAAATATCCTCTACCTATGTGGGATTCCTATGTGCTATCAATTGTTGTGATGCTACTGGGAGTGCCCTCTAGAAGCTGGGAAATAATGGTATGGGAATCCTACTCGAAGAAGTGTATGTGCGAGTAGGTGAATGGGATCTGTTTCCTTCCACTGAGCTACATGTGGGGCCTGTGTGCCTGGTGTTCTCCCTGTGGCCAACCTGTCGGCCATCTGTGCCAACAAATGAGTCATAGTCTATTGACTGACCATTAAATTGTTGAGTACCTGCATGAAGGCTGTCTCTAGTTCCATGGGGGCCTTGTCACTGCCCTTTGGTCTCTAATATATGTCTCCCATCATCCTCTCTACCTCATTCTCTGCCTCACACTCTTCCCTTCTCTCTACTTCCCTATGCACCTCTTCCTCTTCCTATGAACTGGGAGGAAAGGGGGGATAATCTGGCCTAGGTATCCTCTCCCTGCATCTGTTGTAAGTGACATATTCGTCACCTACATGCTCACGGCCCTTTGGTTCCTCTATTGAACGCATCGACTTTAGTCACAGGCTGGCAAGACTAAAGCTCTGATACCATTGTAATATCCCTAATTTCGTAGATCGAAATATGTTTCTCAACTGATGATTATGTGTTGTCGGAACTGATACACTTTGGGATTCTGGATGTGTTTAGTGATTGGTTTTAGCATGCATGGTGATTTTGCATGTGATTGCAGTTTTAAATATATATAATAAAGTACGCAAAAGATAAAGACATAGAACAATTGCAACAATGTATTATGAAAATGAATGGGTACAATGTCACATGCGGCTAAGTAAAATAAATCTCTCGGCTAGATCAGAGACAAAAGCATCTTAGCCAGAATACAATAAGAAAAATAAAATAATGATACCCAGAAATAGAAGAATGTTGATGGATCAATGGATGAGTTGTAGGATCTGTTGCATGTTACAACAACTGCTGCAAGACTAGAGAGTTTACCCTGGTGGCTAAACTCCTTGGATATGCTTGGAAACTATCTCAAATAGTGCTCCCTGACCTCATGCACATTCTCGGTGGAAGACCAACTGAAGATTGACCCTCTGGCGATCTGTACAGACCCCAGATAGATCTACCTGGGGGAATGTGCCCCAACTGTTGCCAACAACTGTGCCCTAGAGATTCCACCAACATAATCTCACTGTAAGTGTCTCAAACTGAACGCCCTAGGCTCATTTGAAATGGGTCAGAAGGATTTCCCTAGATCTGATCTATTGATCTCTCGGGAACCCCAAATGTATCCTCCCCAACTATCACACCCTCACTGGTTGAATAATGCACCCAAGATGATTTCTCTATCGGAATGTGACGAGAAACCAGGCAATAGATGCGCCCTATCCTCCTCTCAATTGGGTCGAAGGGAAATCACTAGATCCTCCTTGGTTGGGACAAGTCGAACCTCTAATCCCTTAGAAGATGCTCCCTCACTTTGACAAGTGCGCCCTTGCTGGTGCAAACTGTGTAACTGTTGGTAAAGATCGATGGAATATTTGTGTGATCTCCTCGGTGACTAGGGTGTGTCTCGCAACACCGAAATCAACCATTGGGTGTATTCCTCCTGGAATCCACAAAGTCACAGATTCTCCTGAACTTGTGAAGTCGCCTCAGAGCTCACTCTCAAATCATAAACTGTGCATAATGGGGAATTGGGTCGATTTTCCTCCTCATATACTCCTCCAAACCCTAATTCCCTATTGACTTATGTGCCCTTCTATTTTTATCTCAAATCACTTAAGGGGGTGCACTTACCCATTTTTCACTCAATGTCACTTTCGATTTATAACGTTCTCTAGTGAAATGACATTAAATGACCATGTTTTCCCCTGTTCCTCCCTAGCTATAGTCTAATGGGGATGTTTAGACTACTTATCCCTCCTCTCTGGAGCTCCTACTCGTAAAGGGACATTACATAGTAGCATATTGAAATTAATTTGTGGATTTAGTACAATGGCCCTGTCAATATCTTTGATTGTATAAGGTCCTTGTTTAGCTCCAGTGTCAGTGAACTCTCTCCTCATTACAATTGATCTGAAATGGATCCGAACCGAAAGTGGGTAAGATTCAGTACCTACAAGACAACATGGCAATTAATCAAGGTCATGTAAGCTATGTAAAAGAATGCGTGTGTAAATTTGAATAAGACAAATGAGGATGTGAGAGAAACGTTTAAAAAATTAATTAAATGATAAATATTAGTAGGAGAGAAGGCTAAGGAATGGGAAGTGAAGATCCATGGATATGGATGTTGGCTTTCCCTTACCCCCTATCTCTCCCTATTTCTTCACTCTTTCTTATACTCAAAGGGATTTTGGCCATGGAGGAGGAGAGCATTGCACTGGAGATTGTTGAGAGAGGGATACTGAGCACCATTCAAAATTGGTTTTTCCCATTTGGGTTCCAGGGTAAAAAAGATATTGTCTCAATGAGTTGTTTTTCTATTGTGTGATGTGGTTAAATTCTCCATTGTGTTTTATGGTAGCTTGCTAGTTATTTTTAATAGCTACTCTGTATCTTATTTGAATGTATGAGGAGTTAATTACTGCATCTCTTTTTATTACTATGCGAGAGTTACTTTGACAAAGAATATTGGTTTAATGACATACCCATCTCAACAACCAGTTAATCTCCACCGTTAAGTGAGTTGGGCAACATGAAATCCATGGCCATCCTTTCGAAGTTGTTAGAATACTTGTCAAAACTAATTTTCTCTCTTCTGGGAGTCACTCTCTTTCTCTGGGGTGAATTCACATTGTTTGGTTTTTTTTTTATATGTGCCCAAGCATTTTTAAATGTTGTTGGGCATTTCTAAATGTGCATGGGAATTTTGTAGACATTGTTGGACAAATTTTATATTGTATGGGTCGATTTCTACATGCTGAGGTTGGGTGGATTCCTTTCCACTTGGGCATATCTAATCTTGCTTGGGTCGAATTGTCTCTTGGGAGTTGGATGGGCATATCCAATCCTTGCTAGGTCATTTTCTCCATAGTCGAGCCATTCTTGTTGTTGGGCATCCCACATAACATGCTAAATGTTGTCTCAATTACCCACGAATTAGTTTCATTATATGAGAGCACCCACACTTTGTTGTCTAGTGTCCAACATTTCCCACTTCTCTAGTTGTCCAATGTTGCCCACACCCTTTCTCTGGTTGTTCAACACCGCGACGAATTCATTTTGTTGTCCAATATCTCTAAGCGCGAATCCTAGCTACAGAAGAGACTATGTACGTTTCATTCATTGGAAACCATAAAAAAAACCCTAACCCTATTTTCTGAGTGTATTAAGAATATACTGTAACGTCTGGGACATCCCACAACTCGTTTGTTGGCTTTCTATCATTGACCACATCCTCAAACTCGTCTCCGTCATATTAAAACGTTTGCCAACATATTATTGGAGTTTGTACGTTTCTCTTGATTTACTTGCCACTTGTACATGGTGAAACTGTGTTCTAGGCGTCCATGAGATTGTTGAAACTATCAAGCAATAGCACCGGTTACGTGAGAGATTCCTTTCTTGTTTACCTATGGAGCTCATCCTTATTCATCGTCGTTTTTTTTCTTTACCATTATTCTTATGTAGCCATTAAAACCAGATGAAAGCCATTTACCAATACTACACAGACCTTATATGCCTTGAGCAAGAGCAGTGTTTCTTTTTCAAATAGGTTTCCAAAGGTTTTGAGCGACCACAACAGTTTGTAAGGGTTTGAGCGGCTAATTGCAGTTTGTTGTAAGGAAATGGGTGAATGAAATTATATTATTAGCACATTCTCAAAACTTCGAGAAGAAGAGAGTTTGGAGCTATTTGTTTTTTTCATAGAAATTGATTTCCTTTTGACAACCAAACAAGGCATTGCATAGTGAGAAGCATCTTCATGCGAGTCTCTATGTCATTATTGGCCAGTTGGAGAAAAAACTCAATGTGAAGTTTCCACATTAATGACAACTATGTGAAACCCTTGGCATGAAGTTTAAAGTAAGTATGAAGCAAAGTTCCACTGGCTACATTGATCGAAGACCTTCCTCATAAGGAGAAGAAGAAAGATCTTTGTGTAGGGAATAAGACTGTGGCTTGGTAGCCTCCATGAGACATAGAACCATATGCAAATCTCAGAGACAAAATTGAGATAGAGTTCAAAAATCTAGTTCCGCATAGGTATCCGTGTTGATGAAGCAAGTGGGTTATAATCCCCTCAATTACATATTAGATGGTATCATAGCAGTTGCATCCTTTACCAAGGCACTGCTTTCATAATTGTGAACAAAATATTTCCAACCACAACATGGGAAAAGAAAACAGTGATAAGTTAGAAGACTTAAGGGCCAACAATGTCGAGCTTCGAGAGGAGAATGAGAGCTTAAAGGCGCAACTTAATATGTTTAACCAAAGGATGGAAGAGATGGAGAAGCATGTGGAGATCTCTACCAAATGGCTGCCATTGCTCAAGAAGAAATTTAAAGAAGGCCAAGACTCCTTCATAGAAATTGGAACAGATTTGAACAAGCATAGAGTGCAGATTGTATATCTTGGTGAGAAGGTCATCCAGATGGATAACTGGCAGGAGGATAGGTTCATGTAGATGATGGCTTAGCTGCAACAAGAGTTTGTGGAGAAGGAGAAGGCCTTGGAAAGGCTCCAAGAAGTTGTCCAAGAGCACAAAGAAGCAAGGAAACCTTCCATTTCCACAACAGATGCTAGCACCATGATTGAGAGCACCTTGGTAAGCTCACCTTCTGTAGACACCTCTCAAGAGAAGCTTGGTGAATTTGAGAAGAATACTAAGGGTATTGGCTCTAAAATTCTAAGGCAAATGGGTTATGATTGACAAGGGATAGGAAAGAGAAGACAAGGCATCTTGAGCCCCATCATAGTCACACCTTGGGCCAAGCATGAAGGCCTAGAATTTGATGGAAGAAGTGAAAATTCCATCACCATGAAAACCATTTTCGTGAAGGAAAAAGACATGCCAGAGTTGGCTTGCTCGTCATGAGAAGGAGTAACAACAGTGAATGAAGGTGGTAACCCACTGCCACCTCATCCTTGTGGTAGATTGAAGGAGATAAAAAATGAGGAGTCCTAGACTCAGCCCACACCTACACTCAGAGACAACAACAAGACAATCAATGAAAGCAAGAAGAAGAAAAAGATCAGGAGGTCTACGTCAAACAAGAAATTTCTTGTTTGTCACTATTGCAAGAAGAGAGGCCATACCATAGACCTTTGTTGGTACGTAGATACATGCTCACATTATGGAAGAAAAGGCCATTGTGAGGAAGCCTGCTGGAATAAGAAAGCCATGTTCCGCAAGCCTAATTGTTTTCATAAGTTGAATGGCGAGAAGGCTTCTACAATCCAACAACATACACAGAGGCACGTGGAGAGGAGGAGTACAACAAGCAATCCTTGTAGCAACCATGTGAAGTTTTTCCACCACTACAAGTTGAGTGGTCATTGGGACGTGAAGTGTTGGCGACTGCACCCATAGCTTCACCCCAAAGCTGCACAACCAAGAGAAGCGTGTGGAAAGTGAAGATTGAAGAAGATGAAGAGATGTTTGCATCTCCAGTCTAGGTGAAAGAAGTTGTCCAAGGAGAGATAGCAACATAGGAGAGAAGCAAAATAGACAAGAAGGATAACAGGTTGATGCTGAGAGCAGCCACAACCCAATTCTTGTTTTAGGTATTGCATCCGAAGAGCCCCATCGTGGAGTTTTGTCGGAGATTGGTGCATGGAGGCCAATGGCCATAGAGGAGTTCTTGAGGACTCCATGATGTGCCTTGGCAATCGATATTAGCTGAAGATGGAGGCCACACTTCCTTTCATAGGACTGATATGAGAGGGTAGTAAGTTGGGATCACACTGAACAAGAAGACCATCATTTGACTTGGCTTCATTGGTAGCCAAGATGGACTGTTTCCAAGTCAGAGAGGGAGATGGGAATGAGTGTTGGACCTAGAGTTGGGATTCAGAGTTTGCTCAAAGTTGAGATTCAGTGAGAACATTGTTGCACTATGGGAGCAAGCGAGCCAAAGCAAGATCCAGATCCAGATCCAAATCCAGATCCAGATCCAGAGTTAGAGTTGTAGCTAGTAGCTAGCGTTAAATCCACATTCCAGAGAAGTAGACAACATTGACCCAGATTAGTTTCCTTGAGCTTTTGGAGACCAAAAAGGCCCTCAATGGGGAGGTGTGATCGAGAATGGATCTGAACCAAGAGTTGGTAAGACTAAGTACCTGCAAGACAACATGAAAATTAATCAAGGTCACGTAAGCTATGTAAAACAATGCACATGTAAAGTTGAATACGATAAATGAGGATGTGAGAGAAAAATCTAAAAAATTAATTAAATGATAAAGACAAATATGAGAGGAGGCTAAGGAATGGGAAGTGAAGAGCCATGGTTGTTGTCCTTCCCTTACACCCTAACTCTCCCTATTTATTCACTCTCTCTCATGCTCAAAGGGCTTTTGGCCACGTAGGAGGAGAGCATTATACTGGAGATTGTTGAGAGAGGAATAATAAGCACCATTCGAAATTGGTTTTCCTCATTTGGGTTCCAGGGTAAAAAAAATCATGTCTCAATGAGTTGTTTTTCTTATATATGTTGTGGTTAAATTCGCCATTGTGTTTTATGGTAGCTTGCTAGTTATTTTTAATAGTTACTATGTATCTTATTTGAATGTATGATAAGTTAATTACTGTCTTTTTTATTACTGTATGAGAGTTATTTTGACAAAGAATATTGGTTTAATGGCATACCATCTCAACAACTAGTTGATCTCCATCGTTGAGTGAGTTGGGCAACGAGAAATTCATGACCATCCTTTTGGAGTTGTTAGAAAACTTGCCAAAACTAATTTTCTCTCTCCTAGGAATCACTCTCTCTGGGGCGAATTCACATTGTCTGGGTTGTTTTTAGATGTGCCCGGGTGTTTTTAAATGTTGTTGGGTGTTTTGTAAACATTGTTGGACAAATTTTATATTTTATAGGTCAAAATATACATGTAGAGGCGTTTTAAGACAGTGTATGGCGAATTCCTTACCACCTTGGTGTATCTAATATTTCCTGGTCAAATTGTCTCTTGGTTGGGCATATCTAATCCTTTCTAGGTCGTTTTCTCCATAGTTGAGCCATTCTTATTGTTGGACGTCCCACACAACATGCTAACTGTTGTCCTAATTGCCCATGCCTTAGTTGTTAGCTTTTTAGCCCGGGACGTACTCCGCATATTTTGTCTTGAATGCGGATGTAACCTTATGTTTACACTACCAGGCACTTAACTTTGTAATGGGTTTTTATAAAGTTGTTATAAAATGGTTCTTTTATTAAAGTGACTTTTTAATAAAGTGCACCTTTTATTTTAAAGTGACTTTATTTCATAAAGTGCACTTATGTAATAAAGTGAAATTATTTTAATATTTTAAGTGATTCATTTTGGAGGGAATGGATCATGACCCTTGATCTTGAAAAAGACAAGATTAGATCTTGGCCTTTGGATTTAGGGTTGAGGAAGGTG
>JASDQU010754923.1:28317-39992 GCA_032191745.1 Picea mariana
CTCTCTCTCTCTCTCTCTCTCTCTCTCTCTCTCTCTCGTTGGGTTTCTCCACATTGGGGTTTTCCTTGACATTTGCCTAAATTTCTAAGTTTTTCATGGGTTATTGAATGTTGTCTATTGTGTTTATTTCTGCTGCATATTTGCTTAGCAATGTGTATTTCTGCTTATGGAAATTTTTGAATGTGGCTTTGAAGAGGGAAATTTATGGAAATTTTCTTAGCAACCTTTATCTCTAGGTTGCTAAGTGCTTGACAAAATATTTGCTTGCTGATTTTTGTGATTAAAATTAACATGGTATCAGAGCTTGGTCTCCAAGTGACAATGGGCAGTGTGATTTTTGGACAAAGTTGAAGAGGGAAAGGTTGTGATTATTTTCCTTGGGTTGTGACAGGGAATATGCTTGCAAGCATTATATTTGATGATTGGTTCGATATCATTTCCAACTATTTGCAGTGGAAGGTCCGTTTGTCAGCTGTTCTCAAGGAGAACAAGATTTGGAACTATGTCAACTCTGTTGTTCTGGCTTCCGCAATAGATCATGTTGCTTTGGACTTGCATGAGATCAAGGAGGCCAAGGCTTAAAGGATTATTCTGGATGGGGTGAAGGATCACCTTATCCCACACTTGGTTGAGAAAAAGACTGCCAAGGAGATGTGGGATGCACTTAATAACTTATTTGAGGTGAAGAATGAGAACCGAAAGATGGCCTTGAAGGCTAAGTTGCATGATACCAATATGGGTAAGGAGGAGAGTGTTTCTTCTTATCTTACCTGGGTAGCTCAAGTAAAATATGAGTTGGTTGTTGTTGGAGAGGTCATATCGGATTCTGCGTTGGTGAGGATAGCCTTAAATGGCTTCACCAAAGAATGATAAGTCTTCGTGAATTGTGTGGTGGGACATGAGAATCTACCATATTGGAGCAGGCTATGGGATAATTTCACTTAGGAGGAGATCTGGGAAGGATCTCAGAGTAGTGAACATAAGACACATGGAGTTGATGAGAATGTTGCTCTTAATGCAAAGAGAAAGAAGAAAGGAAGTTTCGGAAGGGACTTGAGTAAATTCAGATGCTATTGTTGTAACCAGTTGGGGCGCCTTGCCTCTCGTTGTCCTGAGAGGAAGAAGAAGAAGGATCCAGAAGGGCCTGAGATAGAAACTACATCAACCATGGAGGACTTTGCTTCCAAGTATGACAGGGAATTTTCTTTGTTTACCCTAGTTTCCAGTGTTGATAGCGGAGGATTTGGAGGTGATATAAGATGGATTGTTGATAGTGGAGCCTCTTGCCGCATGATGAGAATATGGAGAGTATTCATTAATATCACAGAAACTGGTCCTCACCAACAGGTGGTAAATGAAGGTGGTATGGAGAGATTTGTATGTGGAGTTGGGAGTGTTAGATTCCAAGTCGAGTATTGGGGACTCATGGATATTGATGGAGTTCTCTTTGTTCTAGGGTTGAGGGTTAACTTTCTCTCAGTCTCTTCCTTGGAGGATGTAGGATATTTCATATTCTTCAAGAGGGAACATGTCTTTATCTACAGGGAGGGGGTGGACCTGATGGAGTTGCAGCTGATCAGTAATTGGGTGGACAGGTTGTATATGTTGCGAGGACAACCTTCAATGTATGATTCAACGTCGGATGAAGAGCATGAGGAGGCTCCTGAGATTGCGGTGGTGCTAAGGATTTAATCTTTCATTTCGAGAGAAGAGAGTGAGTCTCTTTTGATGTAACACACCTGACCCCTGAGTACCTTTCCTAGGGATGGGGCATTCTAATTTTCGTTTTCCTTCTTAAATAAGATCCTCCATTTTTGTCTCTATTGTATTTCTTCTCACTAAGAGTTCTCTAACCTTGGTCAGCATGCTCCTATCAGAGTTCAAGAGTGGAAGACATGCTCTCCTATTAGAGTTCAAGAGTGGAAGACATGCTCTGGTGAAGGATCATCGATCGTTCATCGGTTGAGATCCATGTAGCATTCACAAGAATCCATTACCAGGTTCTCTCCTCTTGTAGGGAACATCCATTCATCACCTAAGCCAATGACAGACTCAATATTCATCTAACATACCAACTATAGAGGGATTCAACACTTCGATGCTTCAAAACTTCGACACTTCGGCCCTGAACACCCCTTCACTGTCTATGCATGAGACCTCTCAGAGTCCCGAACTCTCGAAGTCCCGTAAACCTGCCACGTGGCTCCGACATTCGGGCCTTTTGGTCTCTCTACAATACTACACTCCAAATCCTCCAGATTCCCGAAGTCTCAGACTCCTAGAGTCCTGGTCACTTCACCAACCAATTTGGCCAGGAGGACACGTACCACGGGATGACACGTAGAAGGTCCAGGGGTGACATGTGTCACATTCACATAGGCATATAGGTTCTACGAAAATCACAAATCGAGATGGCATGTGGCACATCGATCATGGGTCCACGTCACCCTGGTGATGTCGGCTTGCCACGTCATGAAAAACTGACAACCTTCTAACACCTCTCAGATCTCACGATCGAGATCCGACCATGTAGATCCATATATATACGACTCTTGTTACTTTGTGACTCCGACCTTCAGGGGCTTTGCGATGAAAACTCCTCCTTTCTCCCAGAGTTGGTCAACGTTGGGTTGAACACAGCCTAGATCTGATGGTTAGGAAAAGTCCCAAAGAGTCCTCAAATGGATGACTCTCATCACTTCGGGCTTCGAAGCTTATCGGCACACCACACCTCAAATTCCCCTGGAGTGCTCAGTCTTGGGACTAAAGGATCTAACGCCACATGTCCCCTGCATATAGATGACTGAGAGGGATCTTGAAGAATCCAAGGATCGACGGTCTTCATTACTGTGTGACTCTGGCCTATGGGGATTTTGGTGTTACAACACCCCTGTCCTCTTGAATCGTTCAACACTGGGCTGACTACATCGTTAATCCTACGACTAGGAGAGAACTCAAAGGATCCCTAGGTCTACGGTCCTGGTCACTTCGCGGCTCTGACCTTCGGGGGTTTTGGCTTTACTGCCACTCCATTCTCCCGAATCATGACTCCGCCGAAGTATTGTGTGCGGGTCCCTCCTCTTGAATGATCAAACGGTAGGCAGGGCTCCTAATGATCTCCCCCAAATCTTTTTCTCTCCTTTACTTCGTAACTTCACCGTTCGGGGAGTTTGATGCTATGGCATCTCCAATCTCCCGAAGTGGTACTACGCCGAAGTTGCCTCAGTGTAGATCCAATGGCTGAGGAAATCCCCAAACATTCTTGATCGGTGGCTTGCATTACTTCGCGATGGGGAGTTGGATCTCGGCTTAGTCGGTAAGATAGGTTCCTCTAACCACTAAGGAAACTGCCTAACACCGGTCAAAATTACAGGTAACCGTGACTCTCGTTCACCTTCGACCAGTTTGTGACTATTTGGGCCGGCAATACTTCGAAGTCTCGGACTTCTGGAGTTCCAAAGCCAGAAGAACTTAGCTCCCTTAGGCTCAACACACAGTTCCTGGGTGTTGTTCACATGGGTCCTTCTAAACTCTCACAATTTAAACACATCTTCCTCATCGAGAACTTGCTAAGGACTTGGGCATGGTGTCTCGATTGTGCAGCAAGGATTCTAAAGGAGATATCCTCTCCAGACCGACATGGTCAGATTGATGCAGTGCTTTCTATCCCAACCCTCCTATAGGTTTATGTCCCAAGACGTCTCGAAGGTTAAACTGGGGCATATCGATGATTAATAAAAAAAATAAGTCCACAAGAAGGTAAATGCATACACATAACTAGATCATTCAATACAGAGACCATTCTTAGATGTATAAATACATACATTCATTCATTATTCCATTTCAAACAAAAAATATGGAAATACTTATCAGAACCAGAAATTGTGATGCGACTGCTGAAAGGGGTTTCTGTTTCCACCCAACCATAGGCTCAGTCACTCCTAGTAGATTTACCACTGGACACCCCCGAGCTAGAACACGATGCTCTATGAGATAATTCTTTCTTCCGGCTCAGCAACAGTCAGGGACGGAGGTTACTCTCCTCCTCCCATAGGATCTTGGCAACAAGTTCTCTCTATATTAAACAAGGAGGCCTGCCTTACTTCCTCAGTCACTCAACACCCTCATTTATCATCTTGTATCATAACCCTGCTAGCCACATCCTGTGACCAAAACACGCTCGTTTCTCAGTTCTTCCTCGAACTTGAGATCCTAGTCTCTCTTCTCTGCTTCTCTTCGCAACTCTTCCTCTGCCCACCACGCCTTCCTTTCTTTCCTTCCTTAGAAATATTGCATGTGGTCCGAATTCCCAGTCTGTGTTCAAGTCTAAAAACCTTACAGATGGGCGCTCTGCCCCATCCCCTCATTAACTCTTAAGGAGGTATTTCCACCTACAAGCCTAATTATAATTCATCCATAGGTCATATGACTATTCTAGTATTGAGAAATTAAATCCAGCAAGGTATTGGTTTGGTGGGGGTTATCTCAACCATTCATGGTTTCCCTCACCATCTCTTTCATAGCATTCGTGGTATATCTTGGCAAACCCCTGCTTTCAACAGTCATGCAACACTTATCCATTTCTATTAATAACAAAAATTACATTTCTTGACCTTTTATACAAAGGTTCATCAAGTCAAACATTCACACATATCGAGTTTGCCATAGTCTCTTGGCCAATATATTTATATTTACAAACTAGGGGAAACAAGGGTGTTACATCTGAGCACTGGCAGGAGGATCAACCAGTGTGATCGAACCAATGCTCAGGATGAAGTGGATTCTCCTAGGAGCTCAGGGTTCCGGGTAGTTGCCGGGATAAGATCGTTTAGTTTGAGTTCCGTCCAGGTTCAGACAGAGCTCCTATAGAGCACAATGTGATGGAACCAGATGATAGTGATGGCAACGAGTACTTCCCTCACTAAGAGGGAGTGTTATCTTTTTAGCTTAGGAGGTACTCCACATATTTTCTCTTGAATGCGGATGTACCTTATGTTTACACTACCAGGCACTTAACTTTGTAATGGGTTTTTATAAAGTTGTTATAAAGTGATTCTTTTATTAAAGTGACTTTTTAATAAAGTGTACCTTCTAATTTTAAAGTGACTTTATTTCATAAAGTGCAATTATGTAATAAAGTGAAATTACTTCAATATTTTAAGTGATTTATTTCGGAGGGAATGGATCATGACCCTTGATATTGAAAAAGACAAGATTAGATCTTGACCTTTGGATTAGGGTTGGGGAAGGTGAAAATATACTTTGGAGGGAAAATGTCATTTTCAAATTTATAAAAGAATGCATTGGGTAGTGTGCAAGACACAATGAGTGAAGGAGATTAAGAGAGATTTTTAGAAAATGCTTGAGAGAGGAAAGTGAGCAGCTTGGTGGGCACATTTCCCAAGATAAAGTGGGCACAAATCCCAAAGAAATTTTTCTGTGTGAGTGTTGTCCTTATTTTCTGTTGCTGGGCCATACTATACAGATCCGTATAGTCCGTACAACAAGGAGAGGGCACGATTTTCGAGGCTGCCTTTTGGCAAGGAAATTGAGGCAGAGTTTTAGAGGTTTCATGCTGTTGCTAGGCCGTACTGTGCAGGCCGTACAACACTCTGATGGGAAAGTTTTTTCTAAGCACATATTTCAAGGAGTTCATACAACTGTATGGATTTGGGCACGATTCAAAAAATTGTGGGGATAGATTTGTTGCTGTGAGGTATTTTTCTTATCTGGAAATTTTGAGTGTGCTGCTATAATGAACTTCCCTGAAGCAATATAATAATATCTCTCTCTGCCTCTCTCGTTGGGTTTCCCCACATTGGGGTTTTCCCTGGCATTTGCCTAAATTTTGGATTTTTTCATGGGTTATTGAATGCTGTCCATTGTGTTTATTTCCGCTGCATATTTGATTAACAATGTGTATTTCTGCTTATGGAAATTTCTGAATGTGGGTTTGAGATATTTCGAAAGTTCATGCAAGACAATTATCTCTAGGTTTCTAAGTGCTTGACATAATATTAGCTTGATGATTTTTGTCATTAAAATTAACATTAGTTTCATTGTA
Organism: Picea mariana; assembly: GCA_032191745.1. NCBI lineage: Eukaryota > Viridiplantae > Streptophyta > Pinopsida > Pinales > Pinaceae > Picea > Picea mariana. Next base: position 34,382 of record JASDQU010754923.1, read on the forward strand.
TGTGAGCACCCACACTTCGTTCTCTGGTGTCCAACACTGCCCACATCTTTCTCTGGATGCCCAACACTGCCCACACACTTTCTCTGGCTGTTCAACACTGCCACAAATACATTTTGTTGTCCAAGATATTCGAGCGTGAATCCTAGCTACAGAAGAGATGTTGTACGTATTAGCATCATAAGTCACTCCTGGATTACTTGCAGGAGCAGAGCCCAACGCCCATCATTTTTATGTCACGATTTGTTTAATGGGGTCATCGGATGGGTAAGGACTCAAGAAAATATAGCTTTAACTCAGAAAACTGGGCCTGGTATGTAGAAAGCAAGGGAGGTCTTGATCCAACTTCCGTCAGTAAGTGGATTAAAGGGTGGTAGATGGAAGACTTGTGAGAAGGGCGAGGAATACTGCCTCGGGCGACAGGCCTTCGGAGGCTTGAGGGTGAAAAACTCAGAAGCCAAGATCCTCCTGGTCCAAATCTTCAAGGAGCTGAGGGGTGACTCGACTGAATCCTTCAATTTCAAGTCGTTCAATGCTAAGAAAATCCTAGGAACAGATTAGAAACAATGTAACTGTTATAGTGATCCAACCTACATCATCCCATAACAACTACAACTCGACTGGATCCTCCAATTCCGAGTTGTTCTAACATGGTAAACAAAGAGATGGAAAGAAGCTGACATCCATAAAGTAAGAAATCTCCAATGCCTTATACATTAACCAGAGCGACTAGCGCTTCATCAAAAATTTACAATCGGGAGCCTTGCTCAACCATCGATACCTTCCAAAATGAAAAACTGAGTACATATACTTGGGATGATTTACCCAACAGAGGCACGCTCGCCCTCCAAGGCGTAGCGTCTCTTCAATCGATCTTCGGGCAAAAGTCTTTCGTCAGACGTCTCCTTAACTTCGCATGGCCTTTGCAGGGGAGGTAGCTGAAATATTAAAGGCCAAAATGGCGTGTGCAGACTTCTCTGTCTAATCGAGGACTTCGGCATGGATTCTTTGGAAAAATCAGTACATAGAACTCCTTTCGAGCAGACCGCTTGCCAGACCCTCCATACCTCACACCCAATGAATGAAAGGAGGTTTCAACCACCTGTTCTTGCCTTCATTTACTCCAAGCCGAAACCAGGAGCGAAATCGTATCCGATGGCACCTGGAAATCGCGATGATTCTTTCGACGATTGGACTCAACGCTTTTGGCCCCTTTTGCTTAGATTTTTTATTTCCCAAGTGACCATGGACCGTGACCCTGCTTTTATTCCCATAGGGGATTTCGGCGTTCGCGAATAGGAAGGAGTTGATTCTTGCTTATCATAGTTTCGATGGGTGAAATGCCAAGACGGCTCAATTGGGCGCCACGCATCCTTCAAATCTGATGGTCCTAAACTCACCCGACGCTGCTGTGGGCCCTAGGTCCTAGATGCTCTTGCTACTTCGCACATCGAGGATATGAGGGAGCTGATCCTTGCGCTTCGAAACCGTGATGAGCAAAAAGGCAGGGAGCCTAATCCCGCACCAGGTGTCTGTTTTAGATGGACGGCTGAGACTGCCCCTTGGTACTACGGGCTTGACTTTGGGCGCCATCAACACTTAGGGGTTCAGGGTTTCGAGATGTACAATGACATAAAACCTCCACCCTTTGAAATCGCGACTGTCGAAAAGCCGACGTGACCAGATCTCATGCCACGCGTCCTTTGGGATGAACGGCTGCCATCCATTTCTGCACAAAATATGGGCGCTATCCTTGTGCTAACCTCCACGCAACTTCGCTAACCGCAATTTCTCTCCAACCGTTGGTCTGTCCCTTTGGATGAATCCTGATCGTTAAAATTAGACTGCTCGTTCGCTTGATTTAAGCCCGAAATAGATTTCTTCTGTGAGCTGCGCTCGACGCTCATCACGCCACTTGCAGACCTGATCGCTCTTGCGCTTCGGACGAGTAATGTTACTAACATTAGGCTCCATGGGGGACAGAGTTGTCCCTGCGATGCTCTAAGGACTCATTTTGCAGTTCTAGTGCCTTGCTGTTGGGCTATGGAGTCATTTATTAAGCCGAAAAATAAAAATAAACAAGGAACCCAAAGGACAATATTTACAAACAAAGGAGCCAGCGAAGGCTCAGACAAAACATTTTTTCAGAAAATGCCCATTTACTGGGCTGTTGAAAAATTCTTCACCCTCCAAATCCTGCAGCCGATATGTGTTATTTGAGAAAACCTTAGAGATTTTGAAGGGTCTGATCCACAGGGCTTCGAATTTGTCGTGCTTGCCCTTATCCTGCTTAGGAGCATCCCATTTTAGCACTAGGTCTCCTATACGAAATTATTCCTTCTTGGCCTTCTTATCAAAAACCTACTTGATCCTTTGCTAATGGTCCTGAGTTATGTCCATTGCCTGCTCCCTGGCTTGCTAGACCTCTACTAGCTGATGAATCCTTCTGATCATGTCATCAGGCTCCTCCTGATGATCCTGGAGGAATTTTTCTAAAGGAATGGCTAAATGAGAAGGGAAAACAGCCTCCGCTCCATTGACTAATTGGAAATGAGAGATGCCGATAGATCTCTTCGAGGTCACTCGATAGGCCCATAGAGCAAACTTTAATCTTGAATGCCAGGCCTTCTTGTTGTCTTCCAACAATCTTTTGATGATCCTTATCTGGATTTTGTTGGAAGATTCAACTAAACCATTTTCCTGTGGATAATATGGGGTGGAGTGAATCAGTTTGATCCCGAACTGCTCACAAAACTTGGCTAATGGCTTAGACCCGAAAGCGGCTGCGTTATCAGTGACAATCTTACTTGGACAGCTGAACCTTGTGATGAGGTCCTCTAGGAACCCAATGATTACATTGTGGGAAGCACTCCTGGTAGGGATAGCTTCAATCCACTTGGTGAAGAAATCTGTAGTAGTCAAGATCCATCTGTGCTGCCCACTGGAAGCGGGGTGAATTTATCCAATGAAATCTAGGCTCCACTGCTAGAAAGGCCCCGAAACAACCACAGGATTTAGCGGCAGGGACTTGAGATGTTGTTTTCCTGCAAATATTTAACATTGGATACAGGCTCTAACTCCTCTGTGGACATCAGCGAACAAGGTGGGCCAGTAGTATCCGGCTCTAAGAATTTTTTGGGCTGTGGCCTTCCAGAAATGGTGCCCTCCACATAGGCCACTGTGAAATTCAACCATGATCCTGTCGGCCTCTTGTGAATTCATGCATTTTAAAAGCACCCCCAGGGGGTCTTTCCAATATAAAATTTGATCGATAAGGCAGTATCTAACTACCTTGAGCTTCAGATCTCTTGCTTTGTTTCTTTGCAGGCCGTCTGGAGGCCGCAACTCTTGCAGAAAGTATATGACATTCTTATACCAAGGACATCGAGCCAATGGGGGCTCCCTTTGAGGGTCCATGTCAGACAGCCGACCCTGCTGAATTCCTGAACATTCGTTGATGAAACTTATCCCCAAAGCTTTACAATTGGCTTTAGCCAACAACTTGGCTAAACCTTGACCTTTGATCAATTTGGTAGGCTTTATTCCCAGGTCAAACTCAAGAATCTTGGCTATCCACTTACTCCTCCTCCCGTCTATGTTAGGCTGAATAAGAATGTGTTTAACAGCAGCTGAGGGGACATAGGCTATGCTTTTTGACTGCAGGACATAGATTCTGAATGACTTGAGGGCCTTTACCAGTGCATAGGCCTGCTTCTCCATAGTGTCATACCTGACTTCGACATCCCTCAATGCTCCGCTGAAATAGGCAATAGGCTGCTCTAGCCCATCCTTGTTTGTTTGTAATAAAACAACGGCTACCGTGTCAGGTGAAGCGAAGGATAAAATAAGGAAATCCTTTGAGTAATCGAGACTGATCAACACGGGGGCTTCAGACATGGCCTTCTTTATTTTCTCAAAGGAATTTCTTGATTCAGGAGTCCACTTCACTTCATTTCCTTTCCTTAACATGGTTGTTATAAGTTTTACCTCCTCAACGAAGTTGGGCACAAACCTCCTCAAAAAATTAATCTTACCAAGGAAAGATTGGACCTCCTTTTTGGACCTCGGGACTGATAAGGCTTGTATTGCCTCGACTCTGCTAGGGTCAATCCTGACTCCTTTCGCTGATACTATGTGGCCTAGTAACTTTCCCTCCTGCATGGCGAACATAGATTTCTTGGGGTTTAATGAAATGCCAAAACTCCTGCATTTCAAGAAAACCTTCCTGAGATGACAATAGCACGTTCCTTATCAAATTTTGAAAATACTGTGATATCATCCATATAGACGACCACAAATTTATCATTTTCCCCAATGAAAGCTATGTCCATGGCACGCTGAAACGTTGCCCATGCATTCATCAATCCGAAAGGCATCTTGGCATACATGAATGTGCCCCATGGAGTGGTAAATGTCGTCTTTTCCCTGTCCTCAGGCAGAATAGAGACTTGATGGTAGCCAGAGAAACCGTCGATCATGGACATCCTGGAGGCTCCTGTTACCCTCTGTAGTATATGTTCCATCTTTGGTAAGGGGTAGTTATCTTTTCGTGAGCTCCTGTTCAGGTTTCTGAAGTCTACACAGAGTTTGATTTCTCCATTCTTTTTCCTTAATGGTACCAAGTTGGCCACCCACTCTGAGTATCTTAGTGGCACGATGATCTAGGCCTGCAACAGCTTCTTCACTTCCCTCTCCATGATAGGCAGCAGCATAGGATTTATCTATCTAAGCTTCTGCCTAAATGGCTTTTCTTCTTCTTTCAATGGGATTTTATGCTCGATGACAGAAGTGTCATATGTTTTGAGGTCTTCGTAGGTCCAGGCGAAGACATCAGCAAATTCCCTCAAAAGTCCGATGTATTCAGACCTCTGCTCCTCTGTCAGGCTTCTTGACAATTTGACAAACTTGGGCTCACTCTCGGTGCCAATGTTGCACTGAATAGCACCAGCGTCATCCTCCGAGATTTCCCCCTTTAACGACACATCATTTCTATCAAAAGGCCTTTCCAAAGGAACCAGTCCCCTTGGAATATGATTGCTGGGCAACTGCACAATGTTATGCTCTGCAATCTTATTCAGAAAATTACCCCCATCAAGCTTTTCTTTAGAGACAGAGTCTTGGTCGATATGCATCTCTGAAAATTCTTCGACAATCTCCAAGAACTTCTTGATCTCGAGATCATCCTCGAATACCTTCCAATGTTTGACGTTGTCAGGTATGGAGGGCCTGTATTTCACCTCTATATCATATCTGAATTTGGACAGCAAGGGTACTTTGAAATTGCTTGCTGTTATTGGATAAATCCGTAGGTGCGGACACTAACCGATCTCCCTAGATCCACCTGGATCTAAAACAAAACAGGACAGAACATGACGCCTTCCTTAAGTTTTAGATATTGAATTTACTAACTAAAGAGGGATGAGTGACATACCGTTTAAATGTCACTTCCTCTTGCCATCGCTATCCTAGCTCCGTTCCAATGCTCATACAATGATGAACCTGCAAAAGAATGCAACCAACCAAAGTGATAGCAATAGCATAAACTCAATATAAACCTATGTATGTGATCAAGGAATCATACAATAAAACACAACAAGCTTTATAGGAAAGAATC
>JASDQU010754923.1:40092-50880 GCA_032191745.1 Picea mariana
AGCCCCAACGCCTTCCCTAGAACAGGCTCCATCAAAGAACATTTTCCAGACGGGGGTGATGGAGGGAAGAAATTTATGGGAAGTGGTGGGCGACTTTCTGAGTTTAAGAGGAGGCTCAGAAGCATGAGTGAGTTGTAGCAGACTGGAGCCTAGATTAGTGTCTAAGGAAAAAATAGGATGGTTAGTAGGATTAGCTTCATCACTGATTATATAGGCCAATTGGGCTTCCCTATATAGCCTCCTATGTTCTCCTCCAAACACTGGGATGGTAGCATATGTGAGGTCCATCTGCAAAGTTTCCCCTAGTCTTTTTATCCAAGATCTTGATAACAACATACCGAACTTGGGGGGAACATCAGCCACTACAATATCCATGACCACACTTTTCATGGGCAATTGAAACAAGGTCACGACCAGGTCTTTGATAACTCCTAGACATTGAACCTTTTTGGAGTCAAAGGAGTAGAGGTCATGATAGGCTCGGGTGACTTCTAGTCTTAACTCTTCCATGACAGTTTTGGGCATGAGGTTGTGAGAAGCCCCCGAATCCATCAAGCAGTTATGCAGTACCTTGTCATGTATGTTCAAGGAAGTGTAGAAGGGAGGGGATGAGTCATTCCTGTCTTCTACCATAGGACCTAAAATAACTACAGGCTTTTCATCTTGCAAATTGATGGAGTCTGTGGGAAGGAATGAGACCTCAGACTGTAAAAGCTCAGAGAAGTGCTTCTTGAACCCTTCATGTTTAATCAATTCGGTTAGGGGCATAGGGATTCTGATCTTTTGAATTTCATGCTCGAAATTAAAAGAAGATGTAAGCTTTGGGGTTTCTCTTATTTCGGGAACATGACTCTGGACTATGGGAGAGAGGGGTCGGGGCTTCTTACCTCTGTGACTATCTGCTACTTCATTAGCAGGTTTCTCTGTTCTAGTGGACTGCTCAGGAACATCAGGTACTACTGTCTTTTTCTTAGACCTCAGATCATACCTGCCCTGGCTACCACTAACCTTGCCTCCCTTGCTCAGTTCATTTAGCTGACTGTCCATGAGAGACTCCTCGTATGCTGATTGAGTGAGATGAGGAAAAGGAGGAGTGTCCCTGAAGCAATGGATTTCAGGGTCAATCTCATCTGTTTCCCCTTCTTCCCCCTCGGCCACAAAATTGTTTTTAAAAGGGGCCTGAATTTTCTGATCTTCTCTGTCTCTTCCCCTCTCTCTTTGCACAGTCGGGGAGGTAATGTTGTTTGGCCTCCTAAAACCTCCTTTGTTTTCGGTGTTCTTAGGGCCCTTGCATGCTTGCCTCCCCTCCACCTTCATTCTCTCCATCTTTGCAGACAGAGACTTCACCATCCTGGTCAACTTATCCACTTGAGGGTGGGGCACCGATGGGCCAGAAGTTGAGGCTTCCGACCTTCCCTTACTTTTGTCTGCGTCGGCCTTGTTCCTCAGCCTATCAACTGCTAATACATTGGATTCCACTTCTATGGCCGCATCTTGCATTTGAGCTAAGGACGTGGCTCTTCTTTCTCTCAATAAAAGACAGAAATCAGGGCCAAACGCGCCATCATAAGAAATATTGGCCGAGGCTTCTGAAGGTTTTATTTCGGCAGGGTTTTTTATTATACATCTTATTGAATCTTTTGGAGAAGTCAGAGACAGACTCTCCATCCGTCTTCTTCAAAGACCCGAACTCTGTCATGTAATACATGAAATCCTTCCTATCGCCCCACTGCCTTAGGAAAGCACTATCTAGGGCTTCGATCCCAGCAACAGATCAGGGGGCCAATCCTCTAAACCATTTCATGACCTCACCATCCAGGCTCTGGATGAAGACCCTCATCCAGACATATTCATTTTCAATGTTTAGGTTGTCTGCATAATTGTAGAAAGCAGCCAGATGCTCTTCAGCAGTTACATCCCCTTCCCCAGTGAACTTGGGCATGTATTTCAAGTAATCTCCAGCAGGGAGAGGATTCATAGGATGGGGTAGAACTAAGGGAGCATATCTGGCAGCGACTATGGAATCCATTCTATTCAGAGGGGGATTAGCACCAGCCATAGGAATATTAGGTGGAGGAGAACTTGGAGGAGAAGGAGCTCGTGAAGGGGCTACTAGGAATGAGTCTCGAAGTGGAGTGGGAAACAAGAGGGGATTTAAGGAGAAGGCTAACGAGCTCAAGTCAGCAGGTGCTCCTCTTCGCACAGGAGTAGTAACAGTAACAAGAGGAGGAGCAGTAAAGATAGGAGTGGGGAAATCTTCTATAGTCCTGTGTCTACACCAAGGTATAGCTTCAGAGGAGAGGGGAGTGACAAGGATTTCTCCCTCCAATCCTAGACTAGGAGGGGAAAACTCAGCAGGAACACTCCCGAAATTTAGGAAATGGGAAACCTCTGAAGGAGGTCTATTAAAAAACTGAGGAGGAGAAAAAGGAGTTCCTACAGCAGGGGATGGCGGATTACCTGGTTCGGCGGTGGAAGTTTCTTCTTCAGGGGCCTTTCCTTTTTTGAGAACCACCTCTGAATCAGTTTCTGGTGTAGCTAGATGCAACTGTGGATGAGACCGCGTGTTTCTACCTCTGAAAGCCACAATTAACACGGCGGGTTCGCCACAGTGGAGTCATCACAATGGAGTCACCAGGTGCACAGTAGCAATCTTTAAAGGCTATGATACCTGATGCACCTTCAAAATCATAGGCTCAATGTCGTTCAATCCCGGGGAAAATTTTCAACTTCGTCCCCGGCAACGGCGCCAAAAATGTTAGCATCGGAAGTCACTCCTGGATTGCTTACAGGAGCAGAGCCCGACACCCATCAGTTTTATGTCACGATTTGTTTAATGGGGTGATCGAATGGGTAAAGACTCAAGAAAATATAGCTTTAACTCAGGAAACTGGGCCTGGTATGTAGAAAGAAAGGGAGGTCTTGATCCAACTTCCGTCAGTAAGTGGATTAAAGGGTGGTAGATGGAAGACTTGTGAGAAGGGAGAGCAAGACTGCCTCGGGCGATAGGCCTTCGGAGGCTTGAGGGTGAAAAACTCAGAAGCCAAGATCCTCCTGGTCCAGAGCTTCAAGGAGTTGAGGGGTGACTCGACTGAATCCTTCAATTCCAAGTCGCTTAGCACTAAGAAAATCACAGGAACCGATTAGAAACAATGTAACTGTTATAGTGATCCAACCTACATCATCCCATAACAACTACAACTCGACTGGATCCTCCAATTTTGAGCTGTTCTAACACAGTAAACAAAGAGATGGAAAGAAGCTGACATCCATAAAGTAATAAATCTCCAATGCCTTATACATTAACCAGAGCGACTAGCGCTTCATCAAAACTTTACAATCAGGAGCCTTGCTCAACCATCGATACCTTCCAAAATGCAAGACTGAGTACATATACTTGGGCTGATTTTCCCAATAGAGGCATGCTCGCCCTCCAAGGTGTAGCTTCTCTTCAATTGATATTCAGGCGGAAGTATTTCATTAGATGTCTCCTTAACTTCGCATGGCCTTTGCAGGGGAGGTAGATGAAATATTAAAGGCCAAAATGGCGTGTGCAGACTTCTCTGTCTAATCGAGGACTTCGGCATGGCTTCTTTGGAAAAAATAGTACATAGAACTCCTTTCGAGCAGACCGCTTGCCAGACCCTCCATACCTTACACCCAATGAATGAAAGGAGGTTTCAACCACCCGTTCTTGCCTTCATTTACTCCAAGCGGAAACCAGGAGCGAAATCGTATCTGATGGCACATGGAAATCGCAATGATTCTTTCGGCGACTGGACTCAACGCTTTTGGCCCCTTTTGCTTAGCTCTTTTATTTCCCAACTGACCATGGACCGTGACCCTGCTTTTATTCCCATAGGGGCTTTCGGCGTTCGCGAATAAGAAGGAGCTAATTCTTGCTTATCATAGTTGCGATGGGCGAAACACCCAGATGACTCAATTGGGCGCCACGTGTCCTTCAAATCTGATGGTCCTAAACTAACCCAACGCTGCTGTGGGCCCCAGGTCCTGGATGCTCTCACTACTTCACACATCGGGGATATGAGGGAGCTGCTCCTTGCACTTTGAAATCGTGATGGGTGAAAAGGCGGGGATCCTAATCGCGCGCCAGGTGTCCGTTTCAGATGGATGGCTGAGACTGCCCCTTGGTACTGCGGGCCTGACTTTGGGCGCCATCGACACTTCGGGGTTCGGGGTTTCGAGATGTACAACGACATAAAAACTCCACCCTTTGAACTCGCGACTGCCGAAAAGCCGACGTGATCAGATCTCGTGCCACATGTCCTTTGGGATGAACGGCTGCCATCCATTTCTACACAAAATATAGGTGCTATCCATAGGCTAACCTCGGCACAACTTCGCTAACCGTGATTTCCCGCCAACCGTTGATCTGTCCCTTTGGATGAATCCTGATCGTTAAAATCAGAGTGCTCGTTCGCTCGATTTAAGCCCGAAATATATTTCTTCTGTGAGCTGCGCTCGACGCTCATCGCGCCACTTGCAGACTTCATCACTCTTGTGCTTCGGATGAGTAATGTTACTAACAATACGTTTCATTTGTTGGCAACCATACAGAAACCCTAACCCTAATTTTTGAGCATATTAAGTGTCTAGTGTAACATTTAGGGAATCCCACAACTCATTTGATGGATTTCTATCGTTGGCCATGACCGTAAACTCACCTCTGTCATATTAAAACGTTTACCAACATATTATTGGAGTTTGGTATATTTCTCTAGATTTACTTGCCACTTGTACATGGTGAAACTGTGTTCTATGCATCCATGAGATTGTTGAAAATGTCAAGCAATAACACCAGTTATGCGAGAGATTCCTTTCTTATTTTCCTATAGAGGTCATCCTTATTCATCGTTGTTTTTTTTCTTTTCCATTATTCTTGTGTAGCCATAAAAACCATATGAAATCCATTTACCAATACCGTTCAGACCCTGTATGCCTTGAGAAAGAGTGGTATTTCTTGTACAAATCAGTTTCCAAAGGTTTTGAGGGACCAAGGTAGTATTTAAAGGTTTGAGCAACTAATTGTAGTTTGTTGTAAGTAAATGGGTTAATGAAACTATATTATTACCATGTTCTCAACCCTTTGAGAAGAAGAGAGTCTTGGAGCTATTTATTTTTATCATAGAAATTGATTTCCTTTTGATTTGAGAGTGGTGAAGATACAAACAAAGAAGGCATTTCATATTGAGAAGCATCTTCGTGCCACCCCGTGTGTCATTCATTAATGGCCAATTGACAATAAAATTCAATGTGAATTTTCCATGTTAATGACAAGTGTGTAAAACCCTCAACATGGAGTTCAAAGACAATATGAAGCAACATTCCACCAACTACATTGAGTGACGACCTTACTCATAAGGAGAAGAAGAAAGGTCTTTGTGCAGGGCAGAAGACTGTGGTTTGGTATCCTCCAAGAGACAAAGAACCATATACAAATCTCAGAGACAGATTTGAGATAGAGTTCATAACTCTAATTCTGCACAGGTATCCATGTTGGTGAAGCGAGTGGGTTATAATCCCCTTGATTTCATATCAATAATGGATATGTTTCTATCTCTTCACATTAATAATAAAATAAGAATATGACCGTAGTATTATGTGTTCAGAATTTGGGTATATTGTGTAATATTTATATTGGAATAGAGACAAATGTGAGTCCCCATTTGGTTCGCTTTGACAATGCAATAGATACTTATGTGAATCTAATTTTGACATGTAGTTCTTGCAAGTATTTTCTCTTTACAAATAAGAATTGTTTTTTCTCAACTTTATGAGCTTATATCGAAAAGTTGCTTGACATAATAGATGGGGTATAATTCCCTAGAAAATACAAGTGGTCAACATTTTTTCCTCCATTTATTTGACATTTCATGCAATTAAAAAGTCAAAGTCAATCCTTTCCTTTATCTGACTTGACAAAACCATCTATTTACAAATGTTTTACCTTAGATAGTGATTTTGTCTTCATTGGTATTATTTTGTAAAAGGTATTGGAGTTTGAGGATTGTGACTTGTGGAGTTGGGGAATTATATAAAAAAATTAATATTTTTGAATAAAATGTTTGATGTCAACTTTTGGAGTTACTTCACACACACCTAGGATTTATTTTCCTAAGGTTTTTTCTTGTTTATTAGTCATAATTAGTCATTATCCAGTCTCCTATATTTTAGGGGATAATGTTCCACTTGGAGAATATTCTCTTTCAGTTGACACTTCAGTTTGAATAGTTGAGTTGAGTTTAGATGTTGCATTGGTTTTATCACCATGCAACATTGAGATCATCACCATGATAATTAGACATTTCCTTGGGATAATCACCAAACTGGCGCATTAATCTTGATTCCCTATGTTAACTCCTCACTACTCTCTATTCAGTCAGTTAACTGAAGACTAGTTGACTAGTTAACTCAACTAGGTGGCAGTTCACTCTCGTAACTGCTTGAGAGACTAGACTAGGTGGAAATTCACTCCCATAACTACTGGTATGTGTCCAAATCACTCTAGACCACCACTATGGTGCATTGGTTCTCCTCTAGTGCGCATTCATTGAGTTATACATAGTATATCATGTGTAAATTATTCATTATTCAAACGGTTATTGAGAATTCTTTCATTCTTTCTCTCCTTCTTCTTTCTCCAATTCTCTTTAAAAATGTGTGTATTATTGTTTATCTAGATATATTCTATGTAGGTTCAACACATTTACATGGTATCAGAGCCGACAGATTGCTAAGCAAAAGCTACACCAAATTTTTTTGCAGGTACAAAAGATTGAAGACAAGAAAAAGATGGATTTCCAAAAATAATTCATTCTTAAACTATTTTGCATGGAAGGAGAAAATAACCATACATATCTGAACCAGAGGGTTGTACAGGTTAACCTTGAATACAGATACAGAACTGGCATCAGCCATAGAAAAATCCAAGTACTTAAATCGCATGGATGAGGCACTCAAAACAATTTGCAGTCTTATTTCTCCCGATCTCCTTTTTCATATATCTTTCTGTAAGACTCCCAATGAAGCTTGGACCACATTGGAAGGGCTCTTTGGAAAGCAGGATGAGTTGAGGGGACACATGATGGAGGTGGATCTCCTCACATTGGATCCAAAAATCTTCGAGAATATTCAAGATTTCTTTACAAAATTCAAGGATTTATTGTTGCAACTCAAAGCTTGCGGGGTTGATAAATCGAAGGAGGAGAAACAAATGGTTATCACCATTCTCTCCAAGCTTGGTCCTAAATTATGTGTATTCATATCCACATTCCATACTATTAGATTCACCTCTGGAGCCACTTGGAAGATGCCTTCTCTTGAGGACTTTATCGAATCCTTGACACAAGAGAAAACCAAGCTCATCAACATAGGCACAATCAAAGGCCCAAGGGCGCATGCACTCATTGTGCATGATGGAAGCCAAAAATATCATAATTCTAAAGATAAATATAAATAGAAAGCTCATGCACATTCGAAGAAGGAAGGGTACACAAAACCCTTCATTGATGCTTCCAGATCCAAAGGGAAAAAGGGAAGAAAAGGGGAGAAATTCACGTATCGTCACAAAGGATTTCATTCAGAATCCGCATGCATGAAAAAACAAATAGATCTGATGTCTCAAATACTTCAGCAAAACAACCTTGGAGATCACATTCCCGAGGGTGCAAAGAATAAGAAGTCAGAAGATCCGAATTCCAAGAAAGACAATTATAGCAATGCCTTGATTGCAATACACTCCTCTCCCAATGCTTGGATCGTTGATTCAAGAGCATCACATCACATCACATGGCTACATCAGAAGTAATCTATTATACAGAATCTTCGAGAATGTGCTGCATGTTCCCAAGCTTTCTGTCAACCTTCTCTCCGTGTATCAGATGACGAATTCCGACATCGGAAATAAAGTCATATTCACACCAAATTCCGTGGACATCCACGACATGCAAACCAACTCTAGGGTTGCTACCTGTGAGGTAAATCATCAGTCTAGATTGTATACATTTTCTGAATTCATTGAACCTGATTTTGATTTACTGCTTACTCATGCTGATGAAAATAGTAGGATATGGCACAAAAGGTTTGGACATTTGAATTTTAGATACATGCAACAACTTAGCAAACAAATATTGGTTGATGGTCTACTAGACATCTATTTGTCCAGGGGAGTGTGTGAGGGATGTGTTCTCGGGAAACACCCTCAAGAGAAATTCGACAAGGGAAAATCTCAAAGAGCCTCCGTACCTTTAGATCTGATCCATAGTGACCTCACAGGTCCTTTTCTGCATCCATAGATCAACAAAGTGAGGTTTGTTCTCATTTTTTTTGACGATTTCTCACCTTTTACATGGATCTACTTTCTTAGGCAAAAATCTGAGGTCTTTCAACACCTCAAAGATTTCAAAGCCCTGGTTGAGACACAGTCTGGAAAGAAGATAAAAGTCCTCTGAACTGATAATGGGGGAGAGTATGTAAATCATGAGATCCATAATATTTTCCATGAGGCAGGGATTTAGTTGCAACATACAGTTCCCTATACTTCATAGCAAAATAGAGTCACAGAGTGGAAAAACAGATCTCTAAAGGAGATGACATCTTGCATGCAACATGTAAATTCACTACCATAGGGACTATGGGCCTAAGCACTTAATTGTGCAACATACATCCAAAACATATCTCCCCATAGATCTGTCAAGGATAAGACCCCATATGAGGCTTGGAGCGGCCTCAAACCGGAAGTGACCCACTTTCGCATTTTCGGTTCATGTGCATGGGCCTGGATTCCCTCTGAAAAGAGGAAGGCACTTGATCCAGAGAACACTGAGTGAATTTTTGTTGGATACCCCAATGATGTGAAGGGATATAGGTTTATTGATCTTTCCTTAGACTGGTTCATCATTGAACGAAGTGTCCAATTCGAGGAAAGTATCTCGCATGCACCTCAACAACCACATGCATACACCTTCATTCTTCCACCTGTCTGAGATGATGAGCATGCACATGCTGACTCTTCTTCAGAAGGGAGTTTTGATTCAGAGGACTCAAATGATTCAGATTTAGAGTCAGTACAATGGGATGCAAAGTTAGAGCATCCAGATGCAGTTGCAGAGCCAGAGTAGAGGCCCAAGTGGGCATAGACTACTCTTCAGGATGCAGGGGATCTCATTGGTGATCCAACCGACACTAGGAGGACTCAATCTGATTTTGAGGAGCCTCCTGTTGCACTCACTTCCATTGAACCATTGCCTTCCAGGCATATTTTCTTGGTTTAGTCTTCATATCCACAATCTTATGGTGAGGCTACTAGAAATCCCTTTTGGGAATCTGCCATGCAAGAGGAGTACAACTCCCTCCTCGAGAACCAGACTTGGGATATGGTTCCCCTTCCTTCTGGGAGGAAAATTTTTAGATGCAGATGGGTCTGCAGGACCAAGAGTGTAGCAGATGGACAGATTAGCAGATACAAAGCTAGGCTTGTCACCAAAGGCTTTCAACAGGTGCATGGTATTGACTATGATGAGACCTTCGATCTAGTAGAGAAGATGGATTCCATATGATTGACACTTTCCATTGCAGAATCCAAGGGATGGGAAGTTCATCAAATGGACGTGAATAATGCATTTATTCACAGTGATGTCTTTGAGGAGATCTATATGGAGCAACCCTAGGGATTTATGCAGGACTCATCTTTGGTCTGTCGACTAAAGAAGTCACTTTATGGCCTCAAGAAGGCTCTGAGTGCATGGTATGCCAAGATGGATTCCTACCTGTTGTCACAGAACTTTGTACATTGTAAATCAGACCCGAATGTCTACATGCTCAGGACGACTGATTCACTTCTACTTTTAGCTCTATATGTCGATGATTTACTGATCACCAGGTGCTCGACTTTAGCGATTACTGCAGTCAAGAGGATTCTACATGACAGATTTTTGATGACGGATATGGGTCCGCTACACTTCTTCCTTGGACTCGAGATTAGTTAGGATGCTTCAGAAATCAAATTGTCTTAGGCCAAGTATGTACGATATCTCCTTGAGATATTTCACATGATAGACTGCAAGTCTGCTTTGACTCCGTTCCTATCAGGAGTCAAACTTGAGGATCGAGGGGAGACTCCACTGGTTGAAAACACACTATACAGACATCTAGTGGGGAGCTTGTTGTATCTCACACACTCTAGACTAGACCTCTCCTATGCAGCTGACACAGTTTCCAAGTTCATGCAGGAGACACACGAGATACATTGGAAGGCTGCATAGCGTATCCTTCGATACATACATGACACCATCACCTTTGGGATTCATTATGCAACAAACTCTACATTATATCTCATCAAGTTTACTGATTCTAACTGGGTTGGCAATAACACTGATCGCAGGTCCACATCTGGTTACTCACTCAGTCTTGGTTCTGAGCCTGTCTGTTGGTCGAGCACGAAGCAAGCTGCCATTGCTCTATCTTCAGCCGAGGCAGAGTACAGAGGGGTAGTTAACATAACCATTCAGGCTATGTGGCTACAACATTTTCTCACCGAGTTGGACATTCAGTTTCATCGACCGATCATCATCTGGTGTGATAACCAGAGCACTCTAAAGTTTTGCAGAGATCCATTTTAGAGGCAGTGGATGAAGCACAACGAGATCCACATGCACTACATCCAGGACTTAGTACATGATGGGATCATCGACTTAAAGTTCCGTCCTTCAGCAGAATACACGACATACATCTTCACCAAGAACTTCACTGAGCAAAAGTTCCATTCTT